>AWWV01007307.1:0-28541 GCA_001974805.1 Corchorus capsularis
TAAGGCCTGGTCCTCAATGTCTTCATTGTCAGGCTCGTCGGCAAAGACCGGCCTTTCGAAATCGAACCTCGGCTCGTCACGAGCGTCTTTGCATTCATTGTCAGTCGGCCTGAGAAATAAAGCAACAACATATATATACCAAGAAAAGAATATATAACTAGTAATGAATGATAAATAAAAATGTAAAATAAAGATGAAAAATACATGGATAAAACTTCTGGAGTGCATTTCATTACTTAAAGAAAGTGGTGAACATAAGATAGTTCGATATTTTGAAAGGAAAACATGGTATTTTCATAGACATTCTTGAGGTGGTATTAGTACTTAAGATAAAAGATTAATTACATTTCTGAATCATCGACAAAGATAGCTCTTTCATATTCAACCCAGTTGTTCAGGACTTCTCCTGGAGCTAGCTCGTGAATCCAAGGGCAATCTTGTTCTTCAGAGTATCATCAGTAACAACATTGATGTCCAAATTCTGTAACTTTTCCTCAATCCCTGGCTCTTCCTCTGGTGCAGCATTGTTTACCCAAACGACTGACTTGAAGGTCTCATACAAAGGCGGGAACTTCATCTTCTCCTTATCCACCCTGTGTCCCATCCTTGCCAGCTTCCTTTTCTTCATCCTTTCTTCAGCTTCTACCTAATCCTTAGCAGTTGGTTTAAACCCCAAACCAGAAGGGCCCTCATGTACTAGTATTTCAACAGCCTGCGTAGTACCTTGCAATTCTGTTCCTAGACCTTTTCCTTCCTCAAACCCTTTCTTTAACATACACCTGATACTCATAATAGAATAGTCCATCATGCTTTTGGGGATGACTTCCGCCACTTCAAAAGTCCTGAAGGAACATTCATATGATCCCTCTGGTGGTTCAACATAGGAAAAGCCAGCTGTACTTGCCACCACATAGTCCTCCTCTCCTTTGACTTCAACAAACTTTTCTGGAGTGAGGAATTTCACTACTTGATGTAAGGTGGATGGAACAGCCCCAGCCTGATGGATCCATGGTCTTCCCAACAAGCATGAGTAGGATGGGTGTTGTATGTCGAGTACTTGGAACAACAGGGGAAATGGGCACGTCCTCCTACTTTCAATGGTTATTTTCCACCTCTCCTATGACGCTCCTCCTGGTGCCATCAAAAGCTTTCACAATCAGGTGATTCGTTTGAATACGAGCCTCATCCACCGGCAACCTTTTCAACATTTTAAGGGGTAAAATGTTCAAGGCTGAACCATTGTCAATCAAGACATTGCCCACGCTTACATTTTGGCACCTAATTGTGATATGCAAAGCTTTTATACTGTTTCTCATCCCTTTTGGAATGTCCTTTTCTACAAAGGCAATGAATCCATGCGCAGATATATTACCCGCCATGTGATCCAGGTCGGCGACACTGATGCTCTGGGATACATATGACTGGTTCAACACCTTTAACAATGCCTTTTGGTGTGCTTCGGAGTTCAACAATAAGCTAAGGATAGAGATTCTAGCAGGCAACCTGTTCAACTGTTCGATTACACGGTATTCACTCTGCTTGATGATTTTCAAGAATTCACATTCTTCGTGTTCTGATACTAGCTTCTCGACAATTTCCTCTTCCCTCTGTCTGACAACCCCTTCTGAACTTCTTATACCGGCCTCAGGAACCATGGCCTCATCCTTTTTCTTTTGAGCCGACTCTGCCATCTCAGGTGAGTATACCCTTCCACTTCTAATCATTCTCCCGACACCTGACACATTAGCCGAACTGCTTTCACCTGCTGATGTAGTCACATTGAGATCATACTTCCATGGCACTTGGCGACTATCTGTGTAAGGAAATGGTTGTGGAGGTTTCACAACTACAGATGCTACTGGCTTTTGCATATGGGCTGGTAAAACTGTTGGTGGCCTTGGTACAAAAGGCTGAGGCTTGACCTTAGGTGGAGCTGGTATGAAGGGTTGTACATGCTCTTCAATAATAACATCAACCTCTTTTCCCTTCCTTTCCACATAGAATTCCATCCTACCCTCATCCATCAAGCTCTAAACTTTCTCCTTGAAATTGCGGCAACCATGAATCTCGTGCCCCAAACCGTGATATGGGCATACCTCATTCATCTCAGCTTCCCCAAATTCTCCCGGGACTATCATATCTGCCTTCACTAAAGCTTTATAGACTGTTGCCATCAGAGTAATCACTTCCTGAATTCGTCTCTTGACTGTTTCGCCTTTCTCAATCACACCCACCTGATTCCCACCGTGGTTAGGTAACGGTTTAGCCGGTGTCGCGTTTGCAAAGCTCAATTTCCCTGATTTTACCAACTCTTGTACAGCGAGTTTCAACCTCCAACAATTTTCAGTAGAGTGCCCCTCAGTTCCTGAATGGTAGTCACAATGGGCATTGCGGTCATACCAAACTCCTGGATTTGGCATGGGCTGCGAGAATGACAGTCTTTGCAATAAATTCTGTTGTAATAACTGTGGGAGAAGCTCTGTATAAGTATATGGGATTGGATCAATTGGAGTTCTTGTATTAGCTAGACTCTTCTGTTGAATTGCTAAAGGTGCATTGGGGCGCTGATTCTGCGGTCTTGGTTGAAACGGCGTACCACCAACAGCACTGACATCCCCAGGGTGCTGAGTATAATAAGGGTTGGTCTGGTACTTAGTAGCTTTTTAACCGCTACACTAATATTTATAATACTATCTATTTAGAGCCCTAATGGATAGCTTTAATAAATAATAATATTTTTTAGTAAATAATCAATTTCATTAATCAATAATTAGTGATTATAAACATCGGGAGAAATAGTCTCGTACTATACATTATGCAGCTCAATCTTTAATTAGAGAATGTGCAAATACATTGACTTTCCTATTTATAAATTGAAATACAAAAAGAGAATGTGCAAATACATTTGGTTTCCCTATTTACAAATTGAAATACAGAAATCAAATAAGGTTATCAAATCTAACATCATCTATCCTACAAACTATACCATAAATAAACTACCTTTAAACCAAATACACAAAAAAATATACTACAACTAATTAAATTCACATTCCGTGAGAATTAAACTCAAGATCTCATGGTCCAGTTAGGCTGTAACTTTTTTTTTCTATGCCAGAAGTTAGGCTGGAACTAAGAGTGTGTTTGGATAAGGAATTCTTAAAATTTCAAAGATTTTTAAAAAGAAAGAATTTTGAAATGCATCATTTTGAAAAGCTAGCTTTTAAAAATCTTAGTTTGAATGAAGATTTTCAGGAGTAGATTGTGAGGTATTCAAAATTTCTAAATAAAATAATATATTTAATTATAAAAAATAATATTAGAATAATAAAAATATGCAATATGGATATCATTTGATTTGTAAGAATATATATATATTTTTAATAAAATTTAGAAGTGAAAACACATTTTTTAAAAATACATTTTTATCATTTAAGTTGAAAAATATAAAAAATTTATAAAAAAAGAAAGTTGGTTAATGTGGTGGTTAAGGTAAAAAGAAGAGGATTTTAAAAAAGACACCATCTTACATGGATTTTGAAGTGAGGTTTTGACCATTCAAAAATCCCTCTTCAATTTCCCAATATTTTAAAAAACCCAATTTTAATGTTGCCAAACAAAGTTTTTTAAATTTATATTTTAAAAAATCCTTGTAAAAAAGAAAATTCCTCTTGAATATCTCCATCCAAACACACTCTAAAAATTCGGTGTTCTACCACCAAATCAAATGCCCCATAGCTTAATAAAAAATTATTACCCAAAGCAAAATGCAACAATTTTAAGTAAAAGAAGAATCAACATTATATTATTGATTGGGTTTAATTATGTTGTGGTAATTACAATGTACTGATTTTAACCAAAAAAAAAATTTACAATGTACTGATGGTTGACAATACGCTGGCATCTTCTTCTCGGAATTAATTTATGCTTGATTGAAGCTTTTTTATAATTTGTTATTGATATATTAATGCAACATTTTTTTATCATTTATCTTTGTTTAATCTAAAGCATGATAGGTTTAAAGAAGGCAACCATTAGAGGCCAACATAAATATCTTTATCATCACTTAAATACAAAAATAAGTACTATTAAAATGTTATTTAAATCAATAATCAAAAAATTACTCTTACCCATATTTCAAAAAAAGATTACTCTTATCCATGCATAAATTCTTTCCCGGGCGAAGCCCGGGTTGAACCCTAGTGGAAAGTAAAGCTGGAAAAAATGCTATTTATTTAATTGTTATTTATCATTTGGCTATAACAAAAAATTTAATATTAGAAAAGAGATCTTTAATTAAGTTCTAACCTAACCAATGAATGAACTTTAAAGTTAAAAACCGGCAGCCAGCAAACATTTATGTTTTTCATCACTTTATTTATACTTGGTCACTCTAAAATCAGTGCTAAATAGAGAAGTAGAGTAGTAGGTTGGATTTAACCTATAGCATTACCAGGGGATAGGATAAATCCAACCTAATTTCCAAGCCATTAGTTCCAAACCTTGCAATTTTTGTTATTTTTCACTTCCCATTAATTCGTTGATGGCAGATAAGCAGCTTAAGCCATTTTGGGTGCAGCTGTCGATTTCAACACTTATGTTACTCTTGATAACAAAATGGGGCAATGCAAAACCTCAAGTGCCCTGCTACTTTGTTTTCGGGGATTCTTTTTCGGATAATGGAAACAACAATAAACTTCACACATTAGCCAAAGTGAACTATCGGCCATATGGGATTGACTTCCCCAAGGGACCAACGGGAAGGTTTAGCAATGGCCGAAACATGCAGGATTTTATTGGTTCATTCCATTTTCCTTCTCTTCTATCTAATTGTCCTCTGCATTCTCAATTTTGTGCCTTTTTTATTTTCAATCAATTTCTTTCTTTTTTTGCTTAATAATATGGTGCTTTTTATTATTATGTAACAGTCAAGTATCTAGGCTTTGAGGATTATATTCCTCCATTTGCAAAAGCAAAAGGTAAAAAGATACTGAAAGGTGTGAATTATGCGTCTGGTTCGGCAGGGATTCGTGATGAAAGTGGAGAAATATTGGTAAATCTCATAACCATTCATCATTGTTGGCACCAAATTAAAGTGAACTTTTTGAGTTAATAGTCATTTCAAGTTTAAGATGTCCAACTTCATATGATTTGTATATTGATGGCAAATTTGCTATCTTTTGCAGGGTCACAGAGTACCCCTGAACCAGCAGCTAAGAAACCACAAAACCATAATCTCAAGAATTAGTAGCAAATTAGGTGATTCATCTGCAAAGAAGCTTTTAAGTCGATGCATTTATTCCCTTCAAATTGGTTGCAATGACTACTTCAACAATTATTTCCAGCCAGAGTTCTACAACACCAGCAGCCAATACACTCCTAAGCAGTATGCTATGGTTCTCATTGATCAATATTCAGAGCAAATAAAGGTTATTTTATTATACTATCCACTTTTTTTTTTATTTGAATAATTATTAGGCACTTTCATGCTCCACTAAGGCATATGGTATTTACTATAATATAATTATCATGTTTTGTAACATATTTAGACTATGATCTAAAATAACTAATAAATAATGAAATCAATGTCTTATAGGGATAATGTGATTACCATTTAAAATGGGGCATAATGTCCATTTTTTCCCCTAAACTTCTATAAAAGTGACATTTTCCATCCCTGAATTTTTAGTTTGGAACTTTCAGTTCTCAAACTATCAAAATGGAGACAATTTCATCCTTGAATTATTATTTTGGATCTTTTACCCGAAAAATTATCAAAATCTGGCCAATTTTACCACTAAGAAATGCTGAGGTGGTATAATGTCACGTCAGCAAATTTTTACGATCGGGTTAAAATTGTCTCAATTTTGTTAGTTTAGAGGATGAAAGTTCCAAATTAAAAATTTAAGAGAGAAAATGTCCATATTGTGAAAGTTTAGGGAGAGAATGGACATTAATCCTTTAAAATGGTGACAAAATCTTAGTAGTGAGCGTCATCATTAAAACTAATTACTATTAATATTGATTTGACCTCTGTAAAATGGGAGTAAATCTATGCTTCTCTAGATTTTGTAATTTTTCAAAGATTATTGATCTGTTCTTTAGTATGTATACCGAACACAAAGATTGTAATTAATCACTAGTACTCCTAATATTCATTGTCACATCAAATCAAATATTTTAATATCAAGATCACCCACTTTTGGTGATTAAATCACCAGTTTAAAATAACATCAAATTCTTTGCTAAAGATAAATTTTTCTTACTTGTAGAGTTTGTACGACAATGGAGCAAGGAAATTTGCACTGTATGGAGTTGGGCTCATAGGCTGCATTCCAAGCGTAATAAAAGTTTACGATACCAACAATGAGTCTCTATGCGTAGACAAGTTAAACATTGCTGCGTCTATTTTCGATGAGAGACTTAAGCTTCTTGTTCAGCACCTTAATGCAAATCTCACTGATGCTAAATTCACCTTCATTAATCCTACTCCAAATACAGTTGAAATTGTATTATCTGGTGACATAATTAACCTTACCTTACCATTAATTCATCATTTTTTAGTTATATATATGTTGCTTAATGTTTTCTTTTCTTTATTTGTGTATAAATATTTATTATTGTTAGGTTTCACAATGTTAAGACAACCATGCTGCAAAATTGGAGGTGGAGGAGGAGAGCTTTGTGTTCGTAATTCGAAGCCATGTAGTTTTCGAAACCGCTACGTGTTTTGGGACGGAGTCCATACTACCGAAGCTTGGAATCAGCTCACAGCCAGAATTGCCTTCCGAACCCATTCTCCTACCAACGCTTTTCCTTTTAATATTAGGAAACTAGCCAAGCAATAACAAAATTTGTCAAATTAGCTATGGGAGACATACGGAAAAAATAACTTTTGTTAGCTACATCACTAATTATTGTGTGGCTTTACATTTCAAGGAGCTTTACATGTAAATGAAAAAAATAAATAAAACTATGAAACTTGCTTTAGTGGGGAATTTTCTATGTTATTGTATTCTAAAATATTTGTCACTTTTAGATGGCTAAATTCATTTCAAAATATTTTTCATTTTCGAATTTTTCAAGAGAACATTAATTATATTTTTATTAATATTATCCTTATTTAAAGACAATGTCATCTTTGTTGCCGTGAGAAGTAAATGCAATGGATGCTTTCGACATTCTTGATTGACATTGCTCCTGTTTATATCTCAATTTACAACTGAAGGTAAATTGGTCTTCACATGAACAATATCAAGATAAGTGGTCAAGATTTGATTAAAAATCCTGATGAAACTTGATTTCTGCCCTACCCTAGTTCTAATTGAATTAGGAAATTCTTATAATTAATTAATTAAGACCGAAATTATTAAATAATAATAATTATTTCGAAAATAATTATTATTATTTCCCCATATATGCCGCCCAATAATAAGGAAGTGGCAGAAAAATCATTTAAGAGGAGATCTCCTTTTAATGAGGCAGTCAGCAGGAGGTAGACAACAAAAAAGGAAGTTGTATCCCATGTCAGGAGATGGGAAACATCTCATGGGCTTATAACAACAAGCCCAAGACATCTCCTATGTCTCAGGAAGGGCCCCCTTGTTTCAGGAAAATGTCTCCTTACTGCATTAAAGGAGGTAGTCAGTTAAAGTTTGTTAGCAAGTAAATTACTTATCAATGTGAGAGAGGAGTGAGATTTCAAACCTCATACCTCCTCAATATTTTCACCCTAACGTGACAGTGAAACCGCCTAGCTACTTCCCATCTCCCAGGAGGCAAAACTACAACTTTTGCTTTTTATTCAATTAAGGACAAAACGGCGAAATTGGTGGAATTGACCAAGCTAGAGGGTGCGGTCATTCTGACACAGTCGAAAAACTTTGTCTCGGTTTTCAATTAAGGACAAGTTGTCGGTTTAAGATGATCTAGGCATGATTTTCGAACCAAAAAAGTTCCATCACCTTAGATACATGATATTATGGCCACATGTCAAATTTGTGCCATTTCAGGTGTCGATGGTAACTTTTACACTCTTTTCAGTTAAGGACATGTGGCTTTTCCACCCCAGTTTTAGCCATTTTCTTAGTTGAAGGTTACTTTTATGATTTGATGAGCTTAATATGATTAAGTATGATAACTTTCATGGCTTTGATGTTAAGAGTCCAAATCTTGATATTCAGAGTCCATCTCTCAGTCAAATTAGTTGATTCAAGCTCAGAGGAGACAACAGAGACATGCTGAATTGCACCAGGAGGAAAAGGATGCCAACTGTAGGACAAGGAAGAGTTCAACGTGTTTCTAGAAGGTGGATGGCATCCTGGAGTAATTCAGAGGCCCCCTCAGAGATTCTAGAAGCAATCAGAAGAAGGACATCACCTCCTTCCTGGAAGTTGCCATCTCCTGAAGAAGTTGAATCCGACTTCCTGAAGTAGTCAAGCTCATCAAGATTCAAGGCCTATGCCACCCCCTATATAAAGAGATAAACCCCAGTGCTTCACACACGCTTCCACAGCTACAAACTTGCTCCGCGCAAATAATCAAGCTCCGTGCTTATTCTCAGGAATCTCCGCGATTTCCTCTTGTTCATCACGAGTTCTTACTCGTTCTTCAATGTTTCTCTTGTTTCAATCTTGTCTCCGGACAAAAGAACACTCTTCTAGTGTTATATTCTCTTTCAATCTTGTCTCCCGACATAAAAATACTGTACATGTGTTTCTCTCCTCAGCAATAACAATCAGTTGTTATTTTTCTCTTAATTTTAATCAAGAACAGCTTGCAATCGCAAATCAAGGAAGACTTATCTGGGATCGATGATTTAAATGCTCCGGTGTGACTTTGATCCAGTCCCCACAAATCACTCTAATCTTTAATCTGTTGCTCCGCGCACCGGTTTCATGTTTACTAGACCTCTTTGTCAATTTCAGCAAATTGACTGGCACACCCTCATGCTGTCATAAAGTTCTTAATGCAAAAATTCTTCAAGAGATTTTGGGCGTAACATCTCTTTTTAGCACGCCCTGTGGGACACAACAGGATTTGTCTTCCCTCATCGGCGTCTCCAAGCTCTCTCTGACTTAAAGTCGGCGATCCCCGACTCCCTCTCCACTCAAGTTCGCTTGGTGTCCGCCTCCTACAAGGTTCACACCAACGACTCCCTTCAACGTTCAAGCTGGGACACAACAACTTGTCTTCTCCTATGTGTTGTTTATTTTGTCTTTGATTTCTGCAAGGATTCGAGCTTTTCCTTTGGTTATAGCCTCAGTGGTGATTTGAGGTTTTACTTTTGTTTTGATCTATTGAGATTCGGCTTTCTTTTTGTGTCTTTTAGTGATATATTTTTATTGGATTTTCCAATTTTTTGTTATAGAGTTAAACTACTTATTCTATTAGGTTTTGATAAAATAGATTAAAAGGAACATGTAAAGCTGAATTCAGAAACACATATAATATTTTCAAGGTTTACAAGGAATTAACTCAGTTTTAACATAAATTTGCTTTCAAGATTTCAAAGTTTGCTTTTGTATTTATGTTCATTTTTCCTGCAGTATTGGTTTTGCCTTGATTGTATCAGTGTGGTGGTTTAATCTGCTTTGATTTTGCTTCATATTTTTCTCAGCCATTGCATGCATGTTTATGTTTTTGCTCGAGTTCATCGTTTTGTATCCTATATATATGTATATATATTTGGTAATTGCATTTGGTTTTTGTTGCTCTTTACGCCCTTTTGTTTGACTATTGCCTTTCTTTTGCAGTATATTACTCAGCCCACATGAAGCTTCATTCTACCAAGAATGTGATGTTTAATTCACATGGATAATTATCTGTTCTTCTCTTGTTTGATTGTTTCAAAGTTCCTGATTGTTTATGTTAAGTGGGTGTTTGATGTTTTCCTTTTTCCTTATTTTTTGTTTATGTTTCCGTAGCGCTGCAGGAAAGTGTCAAGCTCTTCCATGTCGATAGTTTTAAATATAGGTGAGCTATTTTTGATCTCTTACTCTAAAATGCAGCATATGATATCTAAATTTTTAACTCATGATTCATTCTTTAGCATACATAATGATTATAAGACTAAGCGTAACTTTTATTTTAGACTTTCTAAATTTGGGCTATACTGCAAATCTCGTCAGACCTTATACAAAAGCCTTAAGGGGGGTTAGATGTTATATAGTGATAGAATGTTATTGAGAGGGAAAAATATGTAGTGAGAGAATGTTGTTGGCAGTTAAAGTTTTGAGTTTGTTTAATTCAAAGTACTAGAAGTTGTATCTAGCAATTAAAATTTCTAGAGGTTATTCTCAATATTTTTAATGGTTTTCAGGTTGTGTAATGGCGGTGAATTGCTAGATAGAATATACTTTCAAGGTACATGTTCTCCTCTTAACTTTGCTCTTTATGTAAAATGTTTGACCTGTCTCATGACTGTCTATGAACATGGATTTGGCCTATGTTTTCTAGGGGTGGATAATACTCAAAAGAAGATGCTAAGGCTGTTATGGTTCAAATTCTGAGTGTGGTTGTCACCTCCAAGTTGTAGTTCACAATGACCTTAAGCTCGAGGTAACTGACTATTATTATTTCTGATCATGATCATACTTTTCAAAGTCTACAACATTAAATCGAACAAGGCAGTGCCTTAGCAGGCCAACAAATGGGAGACAAGCTCCCACCATGCCCTCTTCTACTTTTGTTTCTAGAATTTGTATTTCTTACCTCCACCAAATTATGTTAATTTTATAAAGATTGATCATCATATTTGATCAATTTTCATTCATATAGTGAAACCCGAATTTAGGTAGAAATTAGAAATGTTTGAACTGCTATTAGATTAAACAATAGTTGCTATGTTTGAACTACTATTGACATCAACTGTTGGACAATTTGACTAAAATTCTTTGATTCCATCTAAAATTTGTAAGTACAATAATTCATCTTTGTGGCAAATACAGCAGGGATTATGAATTTATGATATGAGCAAAACATTCCTAATTGCATTTACCATTTACCTTTTTCCATTGTAGACATGTCCTAAAGTAGCAGAAAATGATTGAGTTGAAAGTACGCCTGTGGAATGGTTTGAACCCTTAGTTACATTTGCTCTTGCATGTGGAAGCTGGTCATCGTCTGTCGTAAGTTTGCTTTAAATCTAAGTGATTATTGTTCATGTTTTTTAAAGTGCTACAACTTAACTTTTGTTAATGAAGGTGAGAGTTTACACAGCAGCTCATGTTGAAGATGAGCTGGAAACAACCAAGAGAGACTACCTAAAGGCAGTAGTTGGCATTCAAGAACAAACAAGTTAATAATTCCAATGCTTTTGGATTGGTATTTGCTTTACTTTGCAAAGGATTTGGAATCATTGCTGGATTGGGTCTGTTTTTGGCTCCCGAATCAATTTAGGAAGGAAGCAGTTAAATGCCTAGAAAGAATGGGTAAATAGTCATTCATGAATAAATTTGTATTGTGATGAATGTGATATGAGAACTAGCAAATACTTGCCATGGGATGACAATGGTTACGTGTACAACAAATTAATGAACCATTATTACTTATTCTTCAATATTCTCCTTAGTCCTTTCTGTTGGGAGTAAAAGCCATTAATGTTTTGTACAAGTGATGATTAACTCTTGCATGGTTGGCTAGAATTATTAACCTTCATCTGTTTATTCGTATTTCAAGGTTTTTTTTTTCTCTTATTTTCCAAAAGAGGAGAATAAGATGTTTTCCTTCATTTTTTTTTTTTTATATTTTCATGTAAAGAAACTCATTAAAAATACTATATGTTTGTATGTGAGTAAAAATTCAACTACGCCTTTTAAATTGCATTGGACAAAAAATCATTCACGCCCCACAATAAGGCATGGGTTTAGAATCTAAATTGTGAAGCTCAAAATTGATAACATTAATCTCACAACAAAAGTTTTTAACTGATAAACATGATGCTTATATGCGAAGTGTGTGTGTGTGTCTATATATATATATATATAACTTGATGGCTATTGACAGGCAATAGGCTGAATAAGGTTTTGGCGTGAATTGCAAAAGCTATAGTCGTGAATTGCTTTTGCAATTGTGTATTAGCACCGACGACTATTACCTTACATACTATGTTTGGATTTGGGGTAAACGAGGGAAAGGAAAGGAAACGAAGTGGAAACCTTTCCCTTATTTGGATAACTCTCTAAAACTAAATGAAAGGACGAAAGAAAAGGAAATGAGTATCCATCAATTTCCCTCCTATCTTGAATTTTACAATCCTCCCAAATTGGGGGTTTATTGAGGGAAAGGATTAAAAGTGTTTTTTTTTTAATTATTATTTTATCCTTATTTTAACTTCAATTTTTTTTTGAGATTACTTTTTCAATTATTAAGGAGTTGGATTATAAATATGAGAAGGTAGATATAACCCACCCACACCCTATGGGCACCCAAAACACATTCTGACTTAGCAATATTATGTGCTAAAACATTTGCCCCCCGTTTAATGAAATTAAAAGAAATAAAATCAAACTGGGTAGAAAAAGCTAATATGTCATGAATCAAAGCAGCTCCCTGCCAAAACAAAGCTTAGCCCTTCCTTATCTCTTCAATAGCTTGTTTACTATCGGATTCAACAACGATACGATTGTAACCTTTCTCCCAAGCCGTCTCTAGACCAAAGATGATTGCCATACATTGAGCATGCAGAACACTATCAACCCCTTCCACACTGCTAATTCCTCTAAAAATTACATCCCCTACCCCATTACATAACACCATGCCAAGAGAAGCCAAACATGTTTAGACATTGTATGCAGCATCACAGTTCAATTTTAAAACGCCATTAGTTGGAGGACTCCATCGATCCGGAAAGACTTGCTTGACTACTACACGTTCCCCATGAAACTGTATGCATTCCCTCTTCATAATCCTTGACAGTAGCTTCAATTTTCCGAACCAACTGACTAGAGGTGAAACACTTATAATCATGCATACAAGAGTTTCTATTAAACCAAAGCAACCATAAAGAAGTAAGAACCTTATCGAGACAGCCCTCCTGGTGAGCCTTAATGCGAAGGTTTAGGAAAAAATCATTTTGCACAACATTGGATTCGACAAAAGTACCCATCCAATCCACTACTTCACTCCAAACCCTCCTCGCAAAATGGCAATCAAAGAATAAATGGGATAGTGTTTCTCTTGTATTACCACATACGGATCATTCATCCACAACCTCCATATGTCATTAGATTCATTTGAGATGGATGAAAAACTTGATGATAGATGAATAGAAGGATAGATTTACTGATTGAAGATGACAACCTATGCTCTGATTACCAATTGATACGAATCTAGTTGTATTAGATTCAAATCTATCCTTGAGACCCGCCAAGAATCTACTTGAACTACTTCAACTTCTAGACTAGTATGTCGACAACCTTCACAAAGCAATCTCTCTTCGTTCGTCGGCCTTAAGTCTTCAATTAGACCTGCAATTGAATACCTAAGATCACAAGATTCACAAACAATTAAGCATCACACAACCTAATTGTTTGCTAGGACTCTACAAGAATGAAGAACCCTAAGTTTGCTCAAACTAGAACAATGAAGCTAAGATAATGAATTGGGTGAATAAACCTCAAATCTTTATTGAAAACTCAACTTGTGTTTACAAGAGGGGGATGATCCCTTTATATAGTAGTAGGGGACGCCCCTCACCCTAATCCTAAAGCCTTAAGGACGGCATTACATAAAGGAAGGATCAAGGAAATTGCCTACTCCTTGTCGTACTAGGAAAAGTAAATAACAAAACTTAATTAAACAAGGATTGGACTTAGTCAAACAAAGCCCAACCCAATGTCTTCTAGACTAATTAAATAGCTAATCTAAGATAGAATTAAGGCCCATATGGCCGAATTACACGATGAAAGAATCAAGACTCAACGATTTCAAGCAAGGTGCATAGCTTGGAATCATTGTGAATATTCCTTGGCTTATGATCTTCAATACTCTTCAATTGATCTTCAATGGACTTCAAGCCTTCAAGATGAGTTCGAACAAAGCCCAAGAATGCTTCCTTGAACCTTTTAGCTCTAGCCCTAGTCATAGGACCTAATGGCATCACCAAAGGATCAAATGACCAATTAAGCTTCTCCTTGTCATTTGAAGTAGGGTTTGCGATTCCAATACTACTTGAATTAGGGTTTGCGATTCCTCCTCCTTCTTCAAGCTTGTCCTTGCTTCCTTCAAGTCCATGATCTCCATGATCTCAATTGTGCTCTTCATGTCCATGATAAGCCCTTGGCGCATCACAAAGTACTGGTGAAGTATCTCATACCAAGCCCTGGGAGCCTGCTTCAAACCATACAATGCTTTTCTCAACAAATAAACTTTGTTCTCTTTACTTGCAATCTCAAATCCAGTAGGTTGCTCAACATAAATATTTTCTTTAAGAAAACCATTTAGAAATGCAGACTTCACATCAAGCTGGTACACAGGCCATTTATTCTGAGCTGAAAGAGCCAATAGCATCCTGATGGTGTCATGCCTAGCCATAGGTGCAAAAGTTTCAGAATAATCAACACCATATTGCTGAACATACCCTTTCACCACCAATCTGGCCTTACGTTTGTTGAAAGAGCCATCTGGATTCAACTTTGTTCTAAACATCCATTTGACTCCGATCACTTTCTAATTAGTAGGTTTATCAACCAAAACCCATGTTCTATTTTTCTCGATCATTTTCAGCTCCTCCTTCATTGCAAGTTCCCATTTCTCATCTTGCAATGCTTCATTTACATCTGCAGGTTCCATCAAAGAAAGGTTACAAGTAGCATAAATGTCAGAAAGCAATCTTGTACCTCTTATAGGAGTGTAATCGACATCTAATTGACCTTCTTCACTACAAAAAAAATGCCATATACTGACGGACAAAAACTATAGGTAAAACTCGGTTATACTGACGGAAATCTTGCTCTGTCAAAATAAGATATATCTAAGTCCACACTTATTTTATCCGTCAGTATAGGCTATTCTTATTCTGACGGATTGGTGTTGGCTGCTGGTATAGATCTGTCTATAATGACAGCTCATCCTTGGCCCGTCGGTATAAAGTATAAACCTATTAAAGAAAGAAAGAAAAGGAGCGGGACTTGATTTTAATTGGAATTTTTGCAACGCGGGCTTTTACATTTTTCCACTTTTATTTAAATTTTATGGCCCAAAAAAAAGGAAAATTCCTCTTTCCTTATCCTTTCCTTTGGCATTTGGGTAAAATAGAACGACAAATACTTCAGTTAGGGTTGGGGATTTTCCTTGTTGTGGTCGATGGGTGTAAATCGTGGGAAGGAGGCATCAAACCTCAGCAACTATTTTCAGTGAATGTTATTCGCAATCGCCTCCCGATTTCAGCTGCCGGCAATGGAGAACCGCGTCACGAATTCTCAGGTTTGCTATTACCACAAAGCTTGGTTCGTCTTCTTCATAAACCCCCATGCCCTTCAACTCTTCTTTTATCTTTTTCTTCATCTTTAATTTAATTTAGAAGTTTATTTGGAGATTTATATAGCTCTTCCTTATTTTGAATTCTGGAGACCCATCAATAACTAAGGTGAATTCATTATTCATTTTCTTTCTTTCTAATGACTTCTTTTTAGGAATTCTAATGAAAATTATTAATCTAGAAACAATGTTGCTATGGGCTTTTGAGAATTTCTTTAATTCCTCTGCTTTCAATTGTATTTTCACTCTTTAATTTCCATCCATTAATTCCTCAATTATTTGTTTCTGTTCACAGGATCTATGATGCCCATGGTATTACAAAATTACTATAGGTAAATCCCCAACATCTTTTTCTGATTGTGGTATTAATTTTTTATCCAATGTTGGCTTTTAACACCACGATAGATATATTTCCTTTCTTGAGATTCTCCTTTGCAACTTTCAAAGTTGAATATGACTACTTTTTTTTGGTCAAAAGAAAAGAAATTAGGTGTAATATGACTATGAAGAACCATCAATTTAGGTGTAATAAAAAGAAATTAGCAATATGTTTAATTTTAGATTTAATCCAAAGAAAAGAAATTAGGTGTAATATGACTATGAAGAACCATCAATTTAGGTGTAATAAAAAGAAATTAGCAATATGTTTAATTTTAGATTTAAGATTCTTAGTTAATAGAGGATTGAATAGTGAATAAGGAATTATTGTCTTTGTTTTCTTTAGTTAAGATGTTAAACCATAAAGTTAATTTAGAACCAACTTTCCAAAGTACTTGTACCTTGTGATTAAACAAGTCTGAAAACAAAAATTGTTAAATATGTTAAACCAAGGAGTGTTGCTGCCAGTTAATTGAACATAGAAATCTATACTTTACAATGTGAACTATCCATCCAATTGTCATTGCCTTACTAGATCTGCTTTCATTCACATATATACTACTTGTTTCGGTATTTGTCTTTCTTTTTTTGTAATATATATTTCCCAGGTGGTCTTCTTTAAACAGACCTGGGTTTGATTTCTCAATGCTGCCTTACAAAACATGTCTTCAAGATTAGCAGACAGTACTTGGCAAATCTCTCACTTAAAATAAATGTCAAGGTCTGTCATATTTGTACAATCTGTTGTCTTAATTGTTAGGTAATAATTGCTAATTTTTACTTTCTTTTTCCATATTTTTTAGATGGGGGGAAGAAATATTGTGCTCTTAGATGCTTTAAGTTGGAGAATTCCTTTGGTTAGTGACATTCCAACAATAATATTTGGAGCTGATGATACTCATCCAGAGTCTGGAGAGGACTCTAGTCCATCTATAGCAGCTGTAAGTAAGTCGAATCCTGTATGTTAAAAGCGGATAATGTGTCTGCTCAGCTCCTTAGCCATAATGATTGATGTAATGCAGGTTGTTGCCTCACAAGATTGGCCTGAAGTGACAAAGTATGCTGGACTGGTATGTGCTCAGCCTCATAGACAAGAACTTGTTCAAGATGTGTACAAAACATGGCAGGATCCTAAACGTGGCACGGTTACTGGAGGCATGATCAGGTTTGTTCATTTGAGATTATATCAGTTGAATGGACTTGGTTTACAATTTTAAGGCCTCTAGAGGCTAGATGCATTAATTTGGTCATATATATCCAAGTTTCAAAAGCTTTTCTGGTTAGCCCTATAATCTGCAACAGTTTGCATACTTACTACCTGTTTATACACGTGCAGATAAACTGCTAGAAATCGAATTTAAATTATTCATGGTCATGCATGGAGCTCTTACTTGCATTTAAGAAGGCCACTGGACAGAAGCCACCAAGGATAATCTTTTACAGGTACTCTTCTAGGGCCACTTGCTATCTTTAGTTCATCCTTAAAAGATTTGTTTGTTTATTCGAGATTAGTGGCCGAACCAAAAACAAATATATATTTAGACTTGATAAATAGCTAAGTTCCAAACTATTCTAGATCAAACTCCTCTAATGTCCTTCAAAAATTGTGCAGTAAATTTTGCACTAAGATAAGGAGAATTTTATGGTTGGTAGCTTCTTTAAGACTTCAGGTAATCTATTTCTTCAAGCTTTATACATCGTTTTTATGTGCAATAACTAGTTTTTCTGGAAAAAATGAAGTGTGATGTTTTATCATTGTACTTGCAGGAACCTGTGTGTTTGGTAAGATGGGATCAAAGGGATCAACCATGTATTATTATCACGGATCAAGTTTATAACTTCTCTATGCTTGGAAAGATGAGATCACAAGTAGCAACTATGTATTACATATAAGTTTATATTTGTAGATAGAATGTAACTCATGTAAATATATGTTAACTTTTGAGTGAGTAAGTCATGTCTTGTAAGTTGACTATGTAAATATATAGTTTTTGATATAATAAAAAGTTTCACATATTTCTTATTATTATTTTTTTCAAATATTGGTATGAGATTCTCAATTATTGATAATAATCATTATTAATATAATTTTAAAAAACAAATCAATAAAAGGGCTATACTGACGGGACGGTTGTCAAGATAGGCTTGGGAAAGAGGCTAATTTCAACTCCTAAAGTGGCGTCAGTAATTCCCTGTAGGGCGTCAGTATAGTCTGAAAGGGTATTGCAACGACCCCAAAATACGTCAGTATAGAGCTATAGCGTCGAGGGATAATTTGACGGACAATTTTCCGTTGCAATAGGTAAATCATCCGTCAGTATAGCCTGAAACGGTCTATACTGACGGATTTTTAAATTTTACTGATGGACTTCCAGGCGTCGGTATATGGCACATTTTTTGTAGTGCTTGATCGAATCCAACCTCCTGAAATGTCAGAGGCTGCTTTTCCTAATCACTCCATCTCCAAACTGCTTCTTCATCAAACTTTACATCTCTGCTAACAATCACTTTCTTTGTTGCAGGAATGTAAACTCTATACCCTTTAGCAAATTGACTGTAACCAACAAAGATCCATGCTTTACTTCTTTTATCAAGCTTTTCTCTCTTTGCAGATGGCACTAAACTGTAACATATGCAACCAAAGACCTTTAAATGATTAAGAAAAGGCACAAATCCAAACTAGGCCTCAAATGGTGTCATATCCTTAAAAGATGTTACATCTGTTAAGAACATCAATTGTTGCATTTGCTGCCTCTGCCCAGAATTCTTTTGGCAAACCCTTCTCAAACATCATGCACCTTGCCATATCCATCACTGTTCTGTTCTTCCTCTCACTCACACCATTCTGTTGTGGTGAGTAAGTCACTGTAAGCTGGTGCTCAATGCCTTTAGTGCTACAATATTTATCAAATTTTTCTGTAGTATACTCACTACCATTGTCTGTTCTGATCACCTTGATCTTTGAACCATTTTGCTTCTCAACTATTGCTTTAAATTTCCAGAAGACCTCTGCTACCTCAGATTTCTGCTTCAGAAATTAAATCCAAGCATATCTAGTATAATCACCAATGAAAAGGATGAAATACCTACTTCCATTCAAGCTTGGTGTTCTTTGTGGGCCACAGACATCAGAGTGCACAAGCTGCAACTTTTATGAAGCTCTCCAACTTGCTTTAGCAGGAAAAATAAAGCTTTATACTTATCTTGACGATATCTTGACTTTGCCGGAGTAGCTTCTGCTTCAATCTTTATACCACCAACTTCTTTGCTTGGTTCCTCCTGCTCTTTCACTTTGCCTTTATCAGCAACGACATAGTCCCAAAGATCAAGAGCCAACATGTGGTTCCTCATTTTCACACACTACAAATGGTAATTTTCACCATTAAATTTTGGAGGAGGGAAGTCACTGGTCTTCATTGGTTGATAATCCATCTCAGTTTAAGGTTTCAAGGTTAAAAGGCTTTCTGTTTAAAGGTTTTAAGCAAGGTTTCAAAGTACAACAGGTCCCTTAAGACATAAGCTCTGAATACCAGTTGTTGGTTTTTAAGAAGCTTAAACAATCAAAACAGAAGATTAACAAATAAGATGGATTGCAAAGCTGAAGTTAACGATCAAAGAGTAAAGAAAAATGATGAAGATTTAGTTTGAAACAAGGAAAAGATGAGAGAAAAGTGAGATGAAATCAGAAACTGTATTAACACCTCAAAAATACTGTTACATACAAATATATATGGGTTTAAGATAGTTGACAGCACATTAGGACTTTAACACCTGTCATCAACAAAGACTTAACAAAACAAGTATCCTAACATGTATTTTAATAACACAAAAGTGAAATTATAAGGCTAAGTAAAACATTACAGCAACTACTCAATGTTGCATGCAACTACACACTAATAGGATGGCAAAGGTATTGGAGGGGATCAGCCAAACCTGAAAGGAAAAACAACAAAAGAGAATTAAATTTGAACCTAACCGAATTAACGGAAGTGGAACGAGCAATATGATTAAGTATTTATATCGTTCATCAATTTTTTTCGTACTTGGTTAATAGCACGGCTAAACTGTAGCCTCAATTCTAATGTAGCAACTTGCAAGGGAGTTGACTTACAAATCCTTTATTATTAAAACTTAAACTCGTTTAAAAAATTGTGGCCCAAAAAAAAAACTCGTTTGAAAAATGCCGAAATTAAGTAAATAGCACAAGTTCCATACACAAATTTCCATTCCTTTCCTTCTATATAATGGTCTCTTCTGCTCCTTTTCTTTCAAGCCAATCAAAACTCTTCTTTTGTCCTTTTCCCATTTTTGGCATTTCAAGATTCCTTCATGGCGTCTAGGCTTAACCTATTTTGGCTACAGCTGCCCATTTCATTTTTGTTACTCTTAGGAACAAATTTGGCTAATGCAGAACCTCAACTGCCTTGCTATTTCATTTTCGGTGACTCTTTATCTGATAGCGGGAACAATAATTTCCTTAACACATCAGCCAAAGTAAATTATCGTCCATACGGAATTGACTTCCCCAGAGGTGTTCCCACCGGAAGGTTTTGCAATGGCCAACACATGCAGGATTTTATTGGTTAATTTCCTACTTTTTCCCACCTTCTTTTGCTTAATATATATCTGAGAATTTTGGTTTTAGGCTGTAAGTTTTGATATGTTTATATATAAATGACAGTTAAGCTTTTGGACTTCAAATATTTTATTACTCCTTTCAAGAAAGCAATTGGTAAAATTATTCTCAAAGGTGTTAATTATGCATCTGGTGCGGCTGGTATTCTTGACGAAAGTGGACGAACGCAGGTAAACTTTATAAGCATTCATCTTTTCGGCACCATATTTCGATTCTCTAATTTTGGAAAAGAAATAAAAGAAAAAAAGTTTATGAAATGCTACATGCCCCTTCGAAATTTTACCTCCAAAGCTTACTCATTTAGGTTGGAGAATTATTAATACCTGGTTTATTAATTTCAAAATGACTAATCCTACATAATCCGCATATTTGACGAGAAATTATTACATGGATCGGGTTCAATATGTAGTTCATAGTCCCGACCAATAAGATTGTGACAAGTCAGATTTTTTCCTACCATTTCAAAAACCCTAGCAAATTAATGTCTTAAATTTAGGGACTTACCCTGTAAATCTTATCTGATGAAACTTGGGGCTAAACCTTATGTTAAATTTGTGCCTAAATTTTAGGAAGAAATCTGACTTGTCACAATCTTATTAGTCGGGACCATGGATGGCGTGGGTGACCCGGTCCATCTAATAATTTCTCATATTTGACCCACAAAATGTCCCGCCTAACATGTCACTGAAAAAATTACCGTAATTTCTAAAATCTTATTAAATAATATACCCTAAAATTAAGGGATTTGCCATGCAAGCCCTCTTTATCTTATATCATATATCATATATATATATATATATATATATATATATATATATTTAAAATAATGTACACTACGAGAATGGTAACTCATTAAATGTTGAGGCCTCCAAATCTTGACAAGTGTCATGTCCAATTAATCGATATGTGTCTCTAAATATTTCTAATATTCATTTTTTAAGGAAATCAAATATTCATTATTGATTAAAAAAATATCTTTGGTATATTTTAAGAAAGAACAATAATTTTTTAGTATATTTAAAGAAACAACTATGTAAATTTACAAGGCATTCCTTTATTAAAACAAAATAAATCTTTGGTAATTTCTTAAATCACTCTTACTATTTCAGCCAAAAAAATCACTCTAACTATTATGGTAATAATAATAATCACTACTTTAATATTTATGGCAAGAATCAAGGAACACAATTTGTATAGAAAAATGCTACCTGCCCGGTCCCCTTTTCCCGCATAACAATCGCGGTAGTGGGCCAACCTTAACTAGCCTTAGGTCTTTTGTACCCTTTTCAAACAAATCAACGGTCAGTGGTGGTAAAGTTCTAAATTCCGTTTAGCTCTTTGAGGGGGGTGAGCAGTCGGCAGATAGTTGGGCTGTCTCACTAGTTAAGGTATGTATCAACACACCTCCTAGGGCTGCCCCCTTTGGCCCTATGTTGGTAAGTCCCGAGAACCCTTTTGTAATCTCATTATTAATATAAACGGACCAAAATAAAACCATCTCCGAGTCGAGGAGTATACCGAAATAAACAATAGAAAATGACCTAAAATCATTAATACTCCAAAATTGTAAGAAAGTTATTAACATAGTTATTTGATGATTAAAATAATTTTTTTAAAAAAAATCGTATAGTGAAATTTGAAAAAATTGATTTCTTGTAAGACTCCTTTACATTGCTAAGAAGAGTTTAATGGAAAATCAAATAATTCTAACCAGTAAATAATGGTTGACCGATTCTTAATAAATGGAAATTACTATTACTATTTGTTGCAATAATAATCACTAATTAATATTTCATTCTAATTGTTTAATTGAATAATAAATTATTTATAGCAAATTCTAATTTCAATTTCAATGGGAGTATATAAACGTTGGATTGCCTCCAATTTCCATATATTGTGTTGTCCCTTTTACTTGCCTTAATGTTTTACAATAAATTAATAGCTACACTCTACCTTAATTGTTGGCATAAATTACTCATAACTCAAATTACTTTTTTCATAACAATAATTTTGAATTTATTATGGAATTTGATTTGGTCGTAATTACTCATAGACATATGTTACAGATACCATATATATACATATATATTTGCTTAAATTACTCTAACTATTTGTGGCATGAGTTAAGAAAGACAATGACCTATGGTATTTTGTTTTCTCTTTCTGATTCCACAAATAACTTTCAATTTTCAATCAATCATATCATATATATATATATATATATATATATATATTAAAACTGAGGAAGTTGGATAAATGGAAATAAATTAATTACATTAGGTTGTTTGGGAAATAAATTAATTACTTTGATCAATTAAAATCAATTACAAATCAATTATTACAAATTACGAATAAAATTACAAATAAAATCAATTACTTGATTTGCAATGCACTATAAAATGCATGACCTCCGTAACTCATTTAATTAAAAGTTAACAATTTTGATTTTGATTTCAATCAATTAACATAAATGCTATTAAGATGTTAATTACTAATAACCCTATTCCTCACTCTATAAATACCTTCCCTACAATTAAAAAATAAACCGGCCCTTTTGTTTAGAGATCAAAACAAAGGTAAAATTTATATTCACAACTTTTTTTTTGGTACTGTTATTTTCTGAACTTATGTTTTAAGCCTTTTTTTCCTATGTACTCTAATTTATGATTTGACTTTTCTCTTCAGAAATAATGAAACATGAACACAATCAACTGAAGCGTGAGAGGGACATGTACAAAGACATGTACCATGAATAAAGATCTATCGCGCGAGAGTACTCTAACGTTTTGAATATGTACGCAACTGCAACTGCCGTAGTCCACATGGATTGGAAGAGTCAAGCCGTACTCAATCTGTCCTTGAAAGAGCAATATGATCAGCATGAATTCGGGCATTTGTACACCCAAATTCATGAAATCAAGAAAATTTTACAAGACCATAAGAAAATTCTAGATGACCTACCAACCAATAATTAGACACCAAATCAATGTGTGTTCCAATTTGATTTAATAAAAACTTTGTTTCGTCTTTCTTTCAATGTGTGTTGCTTTAATTTATTTGTTTCGTCCCTTTCAATTTTTATTTTGTATACTGTAAATTTTGTACAATTCTCTATACAGACGGCAAGAACAATGAAGCAAACCAGAAACTATAAAATGGGTCGATGGCTGGTATAAGGTTGGCAATTTAAACAAATCATTAAGTCCAAAATCAATGCCCTCTCATCATATATCTTCGAAGTAAATATCCCATTAGATATGGAATGGAATTTTAGTTTTTCAAAAAAGAAAAGGTTAATAAACTTAATTTATAGTAATTGAGTTAACTGAGTAAAGTACTAAAACAATTTAGTAGTTTAATTCATTAACCAATTAATTTACATATCAAATCATTTAATTTACATATCAACTATTTTACAGTGATTCCTTTTCCACGACCAAAATTCAATGCACAATATTTCAATATTGTCTTTACATAAAATATAACAATATGAATATTGAATCAATCTAATTAATTAACTTTCTTTACATAAAATATATGTTTCCAATATGCATCCAAAATTGAGTGCACAATATTTCAATATTTACTTTACATAAAATATTTCAATATATGTTTGTCTTTTTAACATGCCTTCATTGAAATTTCAATTCAACTAATGTATCGATATGATTATTAAAACATGTATCGGTATGATTATTATTAACATGTCTTCTTTTTAACATGTATTGGTTTGTCTTTTAGGATGGACACGGGATTGAATATGCAGAAAAGAAGAACAATTTCGTCACAAAGACAAAATTCAAGAAATGTTCGGTCCACAATTGGTGAGGGCATTCATCTAAGTAATTTTGCCATAAATAAATGAATCAATTAGTAATTGTGTTAGCAAAAAATATAAATTGATTGAACATACTAAATAAATTAGTGAATCAAATTAGTCGTTAATTAACTTTGCCAATCAAGTTATAATAACTAATTGATGATTATTACATTTTGTCATAAATAAATGAATCAATTAGTAATTATGTTAGCAAATAATAAACTGATTCAACATGCTAAATAAATAAATGAACCAAGTTAGTCCTACATCAATACTAGGTTAGAACACGTGCGTTGCACTGGGATTTGTTCAAATTTTAAAGTAAATATTAAAAGTTATAATTTATTTATGAATAATTCATTAATCACATAATATTTGAATTTTAGTTAGCAGCAAACTTAATAAGGAATGAACATTATTTTGTAATAAAAATTTAGTTAAGTTGCAAAATTAAATGAAAAAAGTATTATTAAATCTTTATTTTACCCATAGTTTAAAACTTTTACTAATTTGTTGAAAAATATTACTAAATATTTATTTTACTAAATCTTTATAATATGTAAAAAAATATTATTGTTTCTTTTTAATGAATAATTATTTAATATAACGTCAGTGAAATTTTTATATTGTACACGTATGTTAAAAAAGTAATACATACATCATTTTCTCGACAATTATTTGATACATCGTCAATAGACTTTTTATACTACAAATGGATTGAAAAACTAACACATACACTTTATTAATTAATTAATAGTGTATTGAATATTGAAAATATACCCTAAAAAGGTACATGTCAACCCTTTAACCCCGAATTAAAATCTGCTAAACTCTACTGACAATGGATGATATAATTTTCCTATTTTAATAACATTGTAAGCTTTATAATAAGGATTATTATACAATACAATGTCAATGTAAATTTTGGATTTCATAAGCGGGTTACACATACTCTATTTCATAATGTTAATAAACTATTAATTTTGTCCATATTTTTTAAGAGAAACAAAATCTATTTCTGCTTGATTCGATTAAGCTAAGCTTGGTGTGTCTAGAATATCAAACTTAGTTGCTTGGTTGTAATCTTCCTTTAAAGTTAATAAACTATTGACCTTTCAAAAAAAAACCCTATTTCATAATTAATTAAATATTTAATATTAATACATATTCCATAAGGGGACACATGTCAACCCTTAAATCCTACATGTGCAGTTTGCTAAAATCCACTGACGGGTATTTGTATAATTTTTCTTATAGAATTATTATATAATACACTGTCAGTGTAAATTTTGGACTCCATAAGCGGGTTAAGAAGTTAATACACACCCCATTTCATAATTAAATATTTAATATTAATATATATTCCCTAAGGGTACACATGTCAACCCTTAAACTTAAACCCCGCACGTGCAGTCTGCTAAACTCCACTGATGGTGTATTATATAAATTTTCTTATAAGATTATTATACAATACACTGTCAGTGTAAATTTTGGACTCCAAAAACGGGTTAAGAAGTTGACATATCCCATTTCATAATTAAATATTTAATATTAATATATATTCCCTAAGGGTACACATGTCAACCCTTAAAGTTAAACCCCGCACGTGCAGTCTGCTAAACTCCATTGACGGTGTATTGTATAAATTTTCTTATAGGATTATTATACAATACACTGTCAGTGTAAATTTTGGACTCCATAAGCGGGTTAAGAAGTTAACACATAATCCATTTCATAATTAAATATTTAATATTAATACATATTCCCTAAGGGTACACATGTCAACCCTTAAAGTTAAACCCCGCACATGCAGTCTGCTAAACTCTACTGACAATGTATTGTATAATTTTTCTTATAGGATAATTATACAATAAACTGTCAAATTAAATTTTACACTCCATATTGACCTTATTAAATTCTAGTAACCTTGTGAAGATTTTTAGTAACCTTATTAATCTTTTTAATAAACCTTATTATTTTTTTAAAAAAAAATTCTTTTAAAACTTTTAGTAACCGTATTAGACTTTTTAGTAATAATCTTAAAGAATTTAATAAGATTGCTAAGTTTATTAGCAACGTTACTAAATTTTTTTAGTAACCTTACAAACTTTTTATTAGCTTGTTGTTTTTTTAGGTTAAATTTTTATTAACTTTATTTATCAAACATAATTAATGTGAAAATTTTATTAAGTCTAATGGATTTGAAAATATTCAAATTATATAAAGTTCTTGATAAGAGAAAAAATTCATTGATGGTAATCGGTTTAAAACTAAGTATATTCAAATCAAATTCTTAGTGAATAAGGAAATATATTATAATTTAGTAATTAATAATAGAGTGAAAGAGTCGACTAAAGCTTCGGACAAAATTTGTACATGTTCTATTTTTGTTTATTTTGTTAGTTCAACTAATAGGCGCATTGTGTCTGAACCGTAAAGTCTCGGGTATTTATTTGTTTGTTCAGTTTGTAAGTAGTTTATTTGAGATAGTAGTTTCTTAGTTTTTGTTGAATTCTCATAAGATATTTGGACAAATATGAAATTTTATAGTGATGAAATTTCATTTGTATTCCTCAAATATATATAAAAGAAAATGAAAGCAATTGGAAATTATGGAAGAACAGAGAAAATTTATGAAAATTGGAGACTTAATTTCTTAATTGATTTTCTGGACTAATTGATTCGTTTAATAAGTTTGCTTGGCTAATTGATTTACTCTATTGGTTTGTTTAGTTGATTCAACCAACTTATTCGTTTAAAAAATATTAGTAATTACTAACTACTTCATTTTTTTCTGCCGATACTAATTACTTCATTAAAATCCTTATCACATAAATTAATATTAAAGAAGTTTTCATATGAAACCATTCTCACTATATGTTGGTCATGGTCTTAACCAATACAATTATGTCAACTTATGAAGTTTTTTTACAATTTCTAAAACTTTATCCAATAATATTCTTAGTTTAGGATTTACCATGTAATTCCTACTTCATTAAAGTAGTGGCTAAACATAGTGCTAAATTTATATCTAAATTTTGAAAATAACTTTGGGTTAGCTTAATTTTATTATAGTTGCCACAATGGCTGGCATGGTAGAAGTAATGTTTGATCTAATAATTTTTTCAATAAATTATGCCATTAGAGTACTTTTAGTAGTAATCGTAATTAATGCCTAATTTGGGGCGATTAATTGATTTGTTTAGTTGGAATTAATTAATTGATTTTTTTGTATTTAATTAATTATTAATTGATTTGGTTGAAAATATTTAATTTTTAATCAATATACGTGGAAATAAGAAAAGGAAACATTTGATGATTCATTCTTTTAAGTAAAAAGAGGAAATCAATAACTTATGAATCTTATTTGAAGAAGAAATTACTTCAAAATCTTCGAATTCAATTTGGTTATTTATATTTTTTGCTACATCAATTTGGTTGTTTATGTTAACACTATAATTTTCACTTTAAATCTAACTCAAGAAATATCATCACTAATCTTCTCAGATTAGAACAAAAATTTTTGAAAGATATACATTCATTTATTTTTAAAACTATGTCCATATTATAAGTAAAGATTGCTTAAATAAAAACAAAGTATCAACGTGGTTATTATTAGTTTTTGCATCACATATATTGTGTATATACAACATTCAATAAATTGAATGGAAATAGACAATGACCAAAAGTGAAAATGGGGTAAAGAAATGGTATTGTTTTGGTGCAATGGAAGTATAGAACTACAACAGTACTCTTGCATACTGATCATGCAGCCTTGGTGATAAGTTTCCAAAAAAAAGGGGAGGAACCAAACAATCTGCAAAATAGATAAAAAAAAAACTTTAGAATAGTTAAACAAAAGAAAACTATTTTGTATAAAAGTGCAGAGAGAGGAAACGAAAAAATGGATTAGTAATAGTACTAAATAAACCGAATGTACAAAGAGGCGCAAAAGACATAATCTCATCAAAATAATGCTTTGTGGAATAGCAAAACACTTCCACTTATATACTATTGATGTTGCAAATAATTAAGGAAATAATAATTTGAATTTTGGAATGATGTTAGTTGATTAAATTATGGGAATTAGAAATTTGAATTATGGGTAATTTATGCCAAAAATTAAGGTAGAATATGAGTAGCTAATTGAATTAAGATAGTAAAAAATCGTCAACAATAATGGAAATCGGAGACAATCTAACACTTATTCTACTCAATATTTTTTAGGAA
>AWWV01007309.1:0-41329 GCA_001974805.1 Corchorus capsularis
AAGAAATCGTCTCCACCTCTTCATTGAATGATAGTTCGCTGACAGTCTCTGCTATCTCTTTTGGCATCTCGACTTCTACTTCTTCAACGTCTTGCTGATGTAAACTTTTGGTGAGGATCATTTCAAGTTCATCTTCCTTGTTGAGTTCTTGTACTTCTTCTGAGTAAGTACCAATTGTGTCAATGGAATAGATATAATGAATTTCGGCAGAAGCTTCCATTGATTCACTTATGTTGAATTCAATGGGCTTTCCATCGAATTCCATAGTGATTGTTCCTTCTTTTGCGTTGAAATCCATACTTGCTGCAATCAAAAGCGGTCTTCCTAACAGTAGTGGCATTTGAGGTAGATGAATGTCATCTTCACTCATCTTCAGGACATAGAAATCTGCAGGAAAAACAAAGTCTCCTATCTGCACTAAAACATTCTCAACTAAACCTTCAGGTTTATGGTTAGTTCTATCAGCAAATTGGATAATAAGATCGGTTTCAAGCAGAGGTTCTATTTTCAATTGCTTATAAACAGAATAAGACATGATATTAATCAAAGATCCATATTCACACATAGCTTTACCTACGTCATTCTTTCCTATACTACAAGGAATAGAAAAAGAACCTAAACTATTGCTATTTATGATGCAATTTCCTTGATAAGCAGCAGATATATTTTCATCCATGCAGGCATATTTTTCGTTATACTTTTTCTTATTATTGCATAATTCTATAAGAAAAGAAGCATACCTTGGTACTTTGGCTATTTCATTAACTAAAGGGATGTTTACCTCTAATTTCCGAAGTAAATTGAGTTGTTGAGCAAACCTTTGAGGGAATGGTAGTGGATCATACTTAGCTTGCATCTCCTCCATCCATTCTTCTTCTGATTGTTGATGTTCAGCGTCTGGCACGGCAGGTGCATCTTTCTTGATTTCGGTGGAAGTCTTCATATCTCCTTGAATTGGCTCATTGAACACATCAATGGCTGGTAGTGTTTTAGGAAAATCAGGTGTTGGAATAGATGACATCGCAGGTACATTCGGTAATTCCATCCAATGCTGGGTTTCTTCAATAGCATTGATTCCTCTTTTTTGAATAGAAGGTTGTGAACAAACACTCATAAATTCAGCAAACATCTTTGCTAAATTTCCGCATTGAGTAGTCACTTCCTTTAACTCTTTTCGAATTTCGGCTATCTCTGAATCCTTTGTTGCATCAGCTTCATTGGTTGTACCAAATTGATGTATATTTTCCACCATAGTGTTGAGCAACTTCCTAGCTTCTTCAGGGGTTTTGAATGTAAGTCCTCCTCCACTGGCAGCATCGACATAGGTGCGATCTTCATAAATAAGGCCATCATAAAAGTGTTGGATCAAAAGTGCTTCGCTGATGTTGTGGTAAGGGCAACTTGCGCAGATCTGGTTATATCTCTCCCAATATTGGTACCACTTTTCGCCTTGCAATTGTTGACAAGTGTTGATCTTTCTTCTGACATCGGCACGCTTAACTTCCGGAAAGTATTTGTTCAAAAATACTGTCTCCATCTCTTTCCAAGATTTTATGGATTTGGGTGGTAGTCTTAAGAACCATTCTTTTGCCTTTCCGTCTAATGTGACAGGAAAAGTTCGAAGTTTTAAGTCCTCTTCAGGCATCCCAGTGATTGTAGCACACTTCATAAAGAAACTTTGCAGATGTTCATGAGGATTCTCATGATGTTCTCCTTGAAAAATCGGCAACATACGGATTACTCTAGGCTTCAGTTTGTAGGACATATCCATGGCTGGATAGTCAATACAAAGGGGCGGCAATTCACAGTTGAAATTCAGCTCTCGTAACGTTTGTGATTGCTCCATTGAATCTATTCTGCAAAACAAGATGATCAAGTGCAAATCTAAATAGAAAAATAAAATAAGAAGAAAAAAGAAAATTAAACACAATCTCCCCGGCAACGGCGCCAAAATTTATGATCGGTCGTCAGCAATCATAAAAATAATTATCCCAACAATTACTAACTAAACTAGCTAGGGCAAGTAGGGGTCGATCCCACAGAGAGAACGGCTCTTCCTTTTCTCAAACAAAACAAATTAATAAAGAGAATTTAAAGAAGAATTAAAATTAAATCTAACTAAGTAAATTAACTAAGAAAGCAATCAAGAAAATTAAAGAAAACAATTAATCAAAAGCAGTGAATATTATTGAGAATAACAATTAAATAGAAAACCTCCAACATAGAATTAATATCCCTCTTGACAACAATAACATGGATCATTGATATCTAAAGATTATGAGAACCTTGAATAGCCTGTCGGACTTAACCTAAATTACCTTAATTAGATTAGATTACCGATTAAAGTCAATCTATCCCTTTTACTCTTTCAGCAATCAATTACTTTCTTAGGGCTTAGAGATCACTTAGGAATAAAGCATGAAGAACAAGTAATTTAATAACAAACACAATGAGAAATTTCTCGCCCATTGATTCTTTTCTCTCTTGGATGGAGGATTAATTCACATCCAATTGCTACATAAAATTAAGCTGGAGTGATTAATTCACAACCTAATCTAGCTAATGCTAACTCAATTTATCATGAAAGTGTCGACCCAGTCAATCAAAACAAGCAACATAGAATTCATACAGAGATCCAAGAAATACTCAAATAAATTCTCATATAAAAGCACAAAATCTCACCATGGAATTAGTCAAGAGATCAATTAAATTCTACATTGGAGAAAAGAAAAGGGATTACTCACTCATAAATTGAGTGATCATCCACAAATAAGAAGAAGAAAACTTATCTATGGATGAGGAAGAGAAGGGGGCGGCGGCTCCTAGGGTTTTTCTCCTCCAAACCTTCAACTAAACAATATATCTTATGAAGAATAAAATTACATACAAAATCTAATCCTAAGGTGGCTAGTTATAGTTGATAAACAAGGGTAGGGCGGTTTAGGGCTGACTTAGACTCCAAATAGGATTAGATGTCATCCTAGAGTAGAATCCAAGTTAGAATAGGATTCTGGAATTTTCTGGATTTCTGCAAAAACTTCACCGGCAGATTCGGGCTTAAAAACAGCAAAATTGGGCTTTGGACTTCAAAGGAAAGTTGTAGAGCTCGGAGTTAGCTTTCCAACGAGTTAGGCTTAAAACGGACATCTGAGCAGAAAGTTATGGCCTTTCTACCGAGACTGCGCTGAAAACGGGCTTATATCGCAAATCTACGGGATTATTGCGGGATTTGGATATTCTTTTGGATATTAGGCCTACAAATTGGGATTTTAACTCCAATTATAGGTTTATATGGGCTAAGTATATTCCCATATAAATAATTCAAAATTCCTTAGCTTCAGGGCTTCTTCTGGGCTTGACTTCAATCCTTTGCAATTTTAGCTCCAATCTTCAATCCTTGCTCCTTGAAATAATTCTTCAATGATCTTCAAATCTTCAAATTATCTTCAAGAAATCTTCAAACACGAACTTTGCATCTCCAAATCTATACTCAAAATTACTTTGCTAATATCTGTGTAAAAAGTAATCAAAATAGCTCCAAAAGTAGTGAAAATAAGCAAATTCTCAATTTCTCATCTCATAAAGACTAAAAACACAAATACTTAGAAAATAAGGTATAAATGCATATAAAAGTGGTAAAAAGTATAGAAAAATAGACATAAAAATATGCATAATTTGAGCTCGATCAGCTAAGAACCCCTTAGTCATTGCTGCAAAAGAAAGGGATTCTAAACAGGCTAAACTTGCACTTTCTACTTCTAAAGATGGGGAGGGTTCAATTGGTACTTGGGTGTTTTGTCAAGAAACAACCAGGAAATCATTAGCTAGGATGATTATCCTAGATGAATTGCCCTTTAAATTTGTTGAGGGAAGGGGGTTTAGGCAATTAATGTTTGATGCACAACCTAAATTTGTGATTCATAGTAGGTGGACTGTGGCTGATGACTGTTATAAACTGTATAATGAGACTAAAAAGAAGTTGAAGGGTAATATTAAAGATATGGGTGGGTTTAAGGTCTCAATCACAACTGACACATGGACTTCAGTCCAAAAATATAGCTATATGTGTGTGACAGCCCACTATATTGATGTTGATTGGCAGTTGCATAAGAAGATAATCTCTTTTTACCCTATAATCAGCCATAAGGGTGAGTACCTAGGTAAATCACTTGAGAGGGTGTTCCAAGATTGGGGTATAGTTGATAGGATTTTTGCTGTCACTGTTGACAATGCAACAAACAATGATGTGGCTGTAAATTATTTAAAAAATGGTTTAGTTGAGAGGAAAACAGCAATTGCAGGTGGTAAATACTTACATATGAGGTGTGTAGCACACATTTTGAATTTGATAGTAGGTGAAGGGTTTAAGGAAAAGGATGATTCTGGTTCTAAAATAAAAGAGTTTGTCAAATTTGTTAGAAGCTCCAATTCTAGATTGGCTAAGTTTCTTGATTGTGCTAAGGTTGAAGGTATAGAGACTAAAGCAGGTTTGTCTCTAGATGTTCCCACAAGGTGGAATAGCACATACAAGATGCTTGAGAATGCAGCAAAGTTTGAGAAAGCATTTGATGCTTTTCCTGATGTGGATCCCCATTTTAGGCATGAACTTAGAAAAGTTGGGTTGCCTACCAAGTCTGATAGGGATAATGCCAAGGCTCTTTGTGTATTTTTGAAAAAATTTTACTTGTTGACTCTTAAAGTTTCTGCATCCACAAAAGTTACATCATTTAACTTGCTTGATGAAATTTTCATTGTTTCTACTGCATTGAGTCAACTGTAAAACCACAGTTCAAGCACTGAGACGACGAGGGCCATGGCAGTTAAGATGAAAGAGAAGTTTGATAAGTATTGGGGCCAATTAGACAAGACCAATATGTTGGTTTATGTTGCTGCAATTCTGGACCCGAGAAAGAAGCTCACCTTTGTGCAGTTCTGCATTTCAAAGATGTATAGTAATGACAAGGCTTCTGAACTGTTGGATTCTATTAATCAAGCTATGAGGGATATATTTGAAGACTATAGGAGAGCCCTAGGATCTGAAAAAGGGTGTGAAGCTTCGCAAACTTCTCAAGCCCAAGGTTCTGCAGATTTGATGGATGAGGATGATTGTGGTGATGCAATGCAGCTATTCATGAAGCATCAAAGGGTAAGTTTGTTTCTTTTTTCATTTTCCAGTCTTCCAAATTCCAATTTCTTGCTGTTTTATTTTGCTTTTAATATACTAATGTAGTTTTCTCTCATTTTCATGTAAGGATTCTGGTTTACAAGCAAATAAGAGTGAGTTGGACATATACTTGCAAGAGGAAATGAAGCAAGATGGACCTGCATTTGATGTGCTTGCATGGTGGAAATTGAATGGTCCAAGGTTCCCCATACTTTCTTGCCTAGCGAGGGATGTGCTTGCTGTTCCAGTCTCAACGGTTGCTTCTGAATCAGCTTTCAGCACTGGTGGAAGAGTGCTTGATGTCTACCGAAGCACCCTGGCAGCTAAGATGGTTCAAGCTCTAATCTGTACACAAGATTGGATGAAGGACTTTTCTGAATTTGATATGGAAGCAGAGAGTAAGGACCAAACAAAGATGGACAAAATCTGTCTAGGTAATGAAATCCCTTGCAATTTATTTATGTCAATTTCATTTGATTATTTTCACCTTTCAATTTTCAGTTTCACAATTTATAACTTTGTTTTTTTATTTTTATTAGATCTAAAAAATCTGTGTGTGGAGCCTAATATTGACAATTGAAGCCAGCTTGGGGTTCTGACTTGCTGCATGATGCTAAATCTGTTTGTAGCTTAATATTTTTGGTTGAGAAATCCTTTTTGCTACTGAATTTTTGATGGTATATTGGTATATATTGCTGCTGACTGACTTGTTGCCTGCAAAAGCTCTAGTTTTTGTTCAAGGGAGCTCTTTTGTATATGGGATGCAGGTTTCTTTTGTGAATGGCTTAGAGAAAAAATTCTTTTGTTCATATGCAGTGTCAGAGAGTAGAGACTTAGAGTTACACTTGCATAGTTGTTCATGCACAGGCACAACATATCTCTAATCTCTTTTGTATAGCAGCTACAAACAATTATTTTGTTCATATGAGCTCAAATAGTCATATGTTAGTACTGAGATTAGTTAAATATGTAAAACAGTAAAAGGCAAGTTCTTAAAGCCTTTAAACAACTTATTTTTAAGTTATAAATATTGTAATTTTTAGTTCTAAAATGTACAGCCAAAACCGCCAAAACCGACCGCACCAACGGCGGGTGGTGCATGGCGGTTATGTATATATAGCAGTCGGCTGTCGGTGTTAGTATATGTATAGTCGGTTGTCGGCGGTTTTGGATTTCCGGGAACTGAAACCGACCGCATCGACCGATCCTCACCCCTACACGCACGGGCAAGGCCAAATCTGGACGCGGAAATTCCCCTGAGTTAGGCCGCGCGCGGGCAGGCCTTGGACGCGCGCGGGTGATGCGATTGGACCCGATTTTGACCTGATTTTTCTCCTATTTTTTGATGGGATTTCATCTATTTTCAACCAATAATTATTTTCTACGAATTTTGGGCCAATTAAAGTCAGATTCCACTTATTCCTAGCCCCATTAAGATTTATTAATTATTTGTAATATTTATTTTATTTTCCCTATTTCTTTGAGGTTTAGAATTTTAACCCCTATATAAAGGGAGGGTTTGTACTTAGAATATGGGGATTTTTGGAGACAATTCTCTTCTACTTTCTTGAAGACAATTTTAGGGAGTTTTTCTTCCTCTCTCATGTTATTTATGTTTTTATTTTCATGAGCATAAGTAGCTAAATCCCTAATTAGGGTTTAGGGTGTAGCCAATTGGGGATTATTATTTAGTTTATGTTTTGAATTATTTTTCTTTCAAGTTAGATTTATTTTCCTTGTTCTTTATGAGATTTATATGCCTGATCAACATATAGATTGTCTTAAGGATTATGTGATGTACTGACAGGAGAAGCATAATCTGTGCACTAGGAAAATAGACAAATTAGGCTGGATCAGACATGAATCTTAGGCTAATTTGATAGGTGAATAATTACTTGTTCTTAATGAATCTAGTAAATTAGGTTGACATCGACGGATAGTGAATCTAATTAGTTAGGTATTCCTGTGTAGACTTGACGGAGCACATAGGTAATTAAATGTAATTTTATTCTAGTTTTGCATCAATTTAATTCATAGGTTAATTAATAATTTCCTAATTAGGTGAAACCTGAAGCCCTAAGCCTTTTAATTATTGTCTTCACAATCTTATTTAAATTATTTAATTATTTAATTAGGTTATTTAATTCTCTGCTTTTATAATTTCATTGTTTTTAATTTAAATTGCTTTGATCACTCTCAATTTTTCTTCTCTTGATAGAATTAATTATAGTAGAAATTATTTGTTCCTTGTGGGTTCGACACCTGGATTACTCTAGGTTTTATTACTTCAACTAGTTCTGTGCACTTGCAGATTTAGTACATCACCTACTCGAGAGAGACTTGCACAATGGGGGGTGGAGTTGGTTACAACAACCTGCTTACTATGTGGACAACAAACTGAAAATCGAAATCATCTGTTCTTCACTTGTACTTTTTCTAATGCAGTTTGGCAGAATGTTCTGTCAACCTGTGGTTTTTCAAGGCGTGCTGGTGATTGGGAGATTGAATATAGATGGGCTGTCAGTGGTCTAAAAGGCAGGTCTTTTCTCTCCATATTGTTGACTCTCCATATTGTTGAAGCTGGCCTGGACATCCTATTGCTATTATATTTGGCTGGAAAGGAATACTAGACTGTTTGGGGGCCAACAAAGTTCAGAAGAGGCAGTTTTCAGGAGGATAAAAGACACTATGAGATTCAGGTTACACGGCTTAACTGGTGTTGCAGCTGATTATACTAACAAAAGACTTTGTACTCGTTGGAATCTAGAAATTCCTAATCTTTGCTGTTAGTCTTGTTTGTATTGATTTTTCAATTTGCTGTCATTTTGTTTCATTTTGGAACTAAATTTGTACTTTGTTTGCACTCTCGGTGCTTCTTGGATAAATAAATTGCTCAAATCATCCAAAAAAAAAAACTTTGCATCAAATAACAACTCTATATTATTGTTGAAAATAATCCTTAGATTCAGGTTGATTTTATAATTAATGTAGTAGATATTTTAGGTTTCTTTTTTTTGGAAAGAATATTTTAGGTTTCTTAGGTCTTGAGTTTAGGAATAATTAGTCATATAAATATTTTAAAGTAGTTAAGACTTAGAGAATTTAGTCGTATATGTTCTAGTATAAAAGTCTTGGTATTGTAGTCAGTTTCACACCAATTCTAATGCATTTTTTTTTCGTTTTTGACAACTTGACATTCAAATCCCAACCCCAACCGTTCCAATCCCCTTAAAATTGTTAATCGTCGGCCCATGAGGCCCATATATTTACACAAAAATATGCAATTTCACATATATACTGGGCGGGTGAATGGATCCGTCTGTTTGACCCGAGCAGCTGTGCGCACATCCAAGCATAAAAATTTTTAAAATTGAAAAAATGAAATTGCAGTTCCTTCTCTTGGGATTTGGCGCCTTTTCTTCTCCTCCTTTCTCCACCAAACAAGCAACAAGGGAAAACTAAACACTTCACCAATCAGACAATCCGCCTCTGCCTCTGCTACTGAGACGACGGCGCTGGCAAGTGAATTCTGAGAGGAGAAAAGAATGGTATTACTTCACCAGCAAAATCCGTCTCGGAAGAGGCCCTCCTCTTCCTCTGTCCCTCCTCTTCATCCGCCCAAAATCCCCAAATCTCAGGCCGCCGGCGTTGCGGTTGATGCAATTGAAAAGATGGTTTCAATCTTAGCTGAGGGTGGTTGTACCTTGATAAACCCCTTGGGCCCACCCTCCCTCCCCGCCGATCCCTACAAGCTCCGCCGCCACCTCTCCCGCCTCTTTTCCTCTTCTTCTTCTTCCAAAGATCGCTCCCTTTTCCTCTCCGGTTTCTCTTCTTACATTCAATCTCCCTCCAATCTTCGCAGGTTTGTTTAACACCTTTTCTGTTACGAAATGCTTATCCCCCTCTCTCCCTATAATTTCTACATTCTGTAGTGCAAAATTTTAATTGCTTTTTCTGTTAATTCTGCCTGTGTAATTCGCTCTACGTATTTTTTACTCCACATTAATTCTAACATAATTTAGTTATATGGAATTAAATGGAATTTTTATTCTCTACAAACCAACTACTTCTTAACCTAATCTTCCAAAAAATATTGTTTGCTTTAGTAGCTAAACATATTATATGAGCTACTCAATTAATCTCCTTATGTTTTGTTATGAATAGACTGAGTCTGAACAGGAATGTGTTTTTTACACGATTTACTCCATTGTTATTGAGGAGCAAATGTCTAATATCATTATTGGAAATTACATACTTTCAGGGTTCTCATTTCTTTGACTGGAAGTAGTTTTGGTCCCACAAGAAGTGAGAGCCTAGTCCGACATCTCTTGCTGGTTGCGCCAATCCAATTGGACCTTCAGATTATGCTTCTTGAGAAACTTCCGGAGTACTTTGACATGTTTTCTGGAGATTCCCAAACATCATTGTCCCTCGAAGATGATGTTGCTAGGCTTATCATTAATCAGTTTCGCTGGCTTGATTTTATTGTTGATCCTAGTTCCTTCACTGATAAATTAATGCAAGTCCTATCCGTATGCCCTTTATACTTGAAAAAAGAGATAATTGGATCGTTGCCGGAGATTATTGGTGATCAAAATAACAAGAATGTGGTTGAATCCCTTGAACAAATGCTTCATGAAGACCCATCCATCATTGTTCCTGTGCTCGACTCCTTTTCAAACTTTAATTTGGATGATCAGTTGCAAGAACAGGTCTTATCTTTTTTCTCTTTAACATGTTCTCTCTGTGGCTCACATTGAATCTTTGTTTTAATGTTGTTGACATGTCTTAGGTATAAAGATTTACTCACAACAAACCATGTAGATAATTATACCTGAAGTTGCAATATGAGTTTGGGAGTTAGTATCAAAAGTTAGAATTTGGTTAAATTTTGTCAGTTGCAAATAGGTTAGAAACTGGGTTTGGTGCTGTTTGATTGCTTAAACTGAGGTAATTATGTGCTGGACAGTGATGGATTATTGTAGCTTTCAACAATTTAGCATTTAAGTTGAGTAAAGGGGAAATACGATGAAGGCTGTTGGTTTGGTAACATGGGTCTCTAAGGAAGAGGGGGATTAAAAACAAAATAGGCAATTCATGTCATGTTCTCCAAGCACTTAGAGCTAGGTGAAAAGGTACTCAGCTCCGGAAGAAATTCACTTCAGTATTTGGTTTAGAAACCTCTTACTCTTCTGCTGAACAGCTAAAGTGAAAAGAGTGGATCAGAATATAAATAGACCAACTTTGGATTGCAAGAATATAAGACTGACACCAAACAAGCTGATCACAAATAAGGAACACGTAATATTGTTACACCAACAAGAGTCCCATGAAGCACCAATACACTCATTTGTAGCAAAACTTCAGTAATACTGGAATAGTATTCACCCCTTCAGATTGAGTAAACTTCAAAGTTATAGCATCTGCATATAATATTGAACCTAGATCCTGATAGGATCCCAAATTATAACTTGAGCGTTGGAACCAGCTTTGTTAACCTTTACTGTACATTTATAATGATCCTCCCATTATTTTAATCAGTTGTCTGTTCTTTATCTTTTTTTTAATCTTTTTTTTTTTAATTTTTATTTTGATAGAATTTTGATTTGGAGTTAGTGTTCCCTTTCATGGCTTGATAGATTTGACTTGAGCCATTTTCTTTTCATCATCTAGTTATTTTTGCAATCAAAAAATAAGGTGCTATGCTAGCTTTTACATTGATATTTAATTTTATTTTTGCTTCACATTGTAGGTTATAACCATAGCACTTTCATGCATTAGAACAATTGATGCAGAGCAAATGCCCTGCCTGCTTAGATTTTTACTGCTCTCTGCCACACCAGTAAATGTTCGAAGAATAATCTCACAGATACGTGAGCATCTAAAGTTTGTCAGGGTGCCAAATACTCACACAATGCAAAAGAATAAATTCAAAGGGAAGATGCTTGTTGATAACACAGAGGCATCAATTCTAGATGCCTTGAGATCTAGTCTTCAATTTAAGAGTGTAAGTCATTAATTCTCCTCATTTGAAAATACATGTTCTAATTTATGAACTCTTATATATCTACCATTATCAATAGATACTTTGTCAGGAGATTTTGAAGGAATTGAATGCCCTTAATAAACCTCGAGATCACAAAATCATAGACCTATGGTTACTTGTGCTATTGTTCAAAAATGGTGAGTCCATGCGTAAAAGCATTGAGAAGGTATTTAAGAAGAAAGTTATTGAAGGTTGCATTCAGGAAGTTATGCTTGACCAGTGCATATGTGGGAACAAGGAATTGGCACAGGTATCTGTTGCTAATTGTTTGGGATGAGAACCATTTCAACTCTGCTTGATATATTTCAGAAACTCATTATGGGTGTTTTCTTGTTTCTTTTAGGAATATTTCCTGACGTTGCTTTCTTTATCTGAGTACCTATTGGCATGCAAAGAACAAAAGGCTAGGGATTTTGGCATTTACATGTATACTCTGCTTTTTCAAGAGTTTGCGGATGCTTATTCAAGACAGGAAGTAAGCATCATTATTTATTCTCTGTCTGATGCCTAAGTAAATATGATTGATGATGTTTTTGTGTGGCTTTATGCAGGTTCTTGGTGCACTAGTTACTCATGTGGGCTCAGGTGTCAGTTCCGAAGTAAGTTCTGCTCTGCAGATTATGGCTTCACTGGCCACAAAACATGCACAGGAATTGATTCCACTTTCTTCTCATATAAATGGTATGTAAACTCTTGCCTGCAGATTTTCCGATTGTAGTTTCTTGCTATTGTTTTCTTGTTCAGTTCAATGTACTTTTCAGGAATCTTGGACTACTTGGAGGGACTGAATGTTGAAAATCTTCATAAGGTCTATTGCTGCTCCATATTTTTGCCTTTCTAAGCTTTATAAGGTCAGAGTTGTGTGACTTTCACTAGCATTCACACAATGCAGGTTTATGAGGTCTTCAGCCATATGGCACTGCTAGCTCGCTCTGGTGTTGACCGTTATGGCTCTTCAATTGCAAATGAACTTCTTATAATTGTTCGAAAGCAGGTATCCTGAGCCAATGTCCTTATGAATTGAGAGTGCTTGAGACATCGACATTTTGTGCTATTATCAGATCACATCTTTCAATTTTCTGTACTGTGTGCTTGATTGGAGAATCTTAGAAACAGGGATGTAATTTGACTGGTATCACCCTTCAATTTCGCAGGTCAGCCATCCAGATCTGAACTACAAAAAGATGGGTCTAATTGGAATCTTGAAAATAGTTTCATGTCTAGGGGATGCAAGTAATGTCACATTATCATCGCCCTTTCAGGTAGGACCTGGTATCATTGTAATTTATAATCTGTGACTCTCGATGGTTATACTTTATTTGGTTTAGGGTTTGATGTCTAAGGGATGCACGTAATCTCGATGGTTATACTATAGTACTGTATTAAATGGTGTACTTATTGCATGCCAGATGCCTATGATCTTGTTGGGAAAAGGATTGCTGTTCTGTGATTTATTATGCCTATCAATGTAAACTAGATAAGTTTTACCATTAAATCCTAGAATCTTGTCTAGAAAACGAAAAAAAAAGAAAGAAAAAGGAAGTTGCTTAAAATTGTGAAAATTTTCTTTTAATATTTTACTTTTTTGGTCTCAACTATTAGACATAAAACACTGCTGTGTAGGAGGTTGATATTTTGAACAAATTGCTTTGAGTCTACAATATAAGAGCTTGCGGTGATTGAATTCATATGACCACATATTCGTCAAGGATGTGATATAATTTGGTATCCTGCTGTCATTAACTGGTAAATCCTGAATCAGTTACAAGAATTTTTGGGCTTAAAGCATCAAAGTAACTGGACATCCAGAGTCATAATACAGGAGCTAAAGTCACCTAGAAGATCTAAATCAAGTGCTCATATGTCTGAGAAATATATCTGAAACCTGAGCTGCTATGCCTTTCATTAGCAAATAGACTAGCAGCAGAAAGTTAACATCCACCACAATGGTGCACCAACAAGAGAGGTATTAGAAGCTGTAGCTGGCTTCAACAATTGAAATCCATAACTTCCAATGCTTAAAACAACAATAAAAGCTGAGATAAGGTCAAAGTTTGTCTCTGGATAAACTATTATCTGTAAACTTCCCTTATCTCGTTGACAGCTACTTCTATAGCGGGAGTCAACAGCCATCAGAAAATAATTGCACTGGCTGCCCTAGGAAGAAAACAGTCGTAACTGGTTGGATGGATCTTGGGTCCAAGGAGGATGCTGGGTATGCTATGCACATGAGTTGGAGTATTAATGGGTGTAAATTACCATTCTCTGTTAGGGAGAAAGTGGAATTACACCGAATCTTTCTCAGATTGCATCCACCTCTGGAACTGCTTTGCTGATTGACACTGAGTTCAGATCCATGCTTTTTCTTTTTCTTTTTCTTTTTTAATGGTTTTGCATATACTTAAGCAGTAAGTGCAAAATTTTTATAATATTTCCCCTGCCTCTTACTTATAGGCAAGAATGTCATCTCATATACAAAAGTTCTTATCATTCTCTTTCCCTGTAGAGTAGCTTATTATGTTTGAATTTAGTTTTACTGTTCATCATCATGCGACATTTCTTATTTATTATTTTGAGAAACAGAAATCAAATGCTGAGGAGGCTTTGGAGCTCCTTGAAACATCCCTGGAATCTTGCAGACAGTCCAGCTTATCATTGATATTCTTTTATGATGAACTGACAGCAATTTTGGAAAGTAGAACTCTTCATCCTGTTATCATGGACTGGTGAGACAACCACTGCAATCTGTTATTACTGTTATTCAGCTTGTAAATTGTAAGCATTTATGAAGATAGTAAAATTACTTATATTGAATGTGAGAATGTTGTTGTGTTTTGCAGGATTGGCAAGCATATAGGAGAATTTGAATCTGTATTTCTTTCTGATCTTGATGGTGGGCAATTGCCTAGCAGGAATTTGTATTGTGGTTTAGAAGGTAAGACTGACAAAAAAGTCTGTGGTTCTGAAGTTGTAGGTAAAAAACATGTCAGACTATTTATTGTCCTTTCTACCTTTTACTTCTGTAGGGGAGCTCTGGATGAACTTGGATGGTGAAATATCTCCTATTTGTCTGAACATTCTGCCATTGGCTTCTTCTTCACAGTAATATTCTATTATGCTTTCCCTTGAATCAAAATGTCTTCCTTTTTCTTAATTTTTTTTTTCTCTTTCTCAAAGATTATGTATATAGTGAACTTGGAATCTTATCTTGCAGGTCTGCTTCTTTGCAATTTCTTCCAGCTAACTTTTATTTGCTATCAGCTGTAAGTCTATACTGCTTTAGGCATCAGAAGTATCATAAAAGAAATAATTTTCTTAAAGTTGCTATCAGGCATCAGAAGTATCATAAAGGAAGAATTTTATTAAAGTTGCTATATCTTCAGGTTGAAAGGTCGACAAATCAAGGATCTCTTGGTGGGATTGATGCATTACTTGGCTGCCCTTTGCTTCTTCCCTCATCTAAGGTGAGATCAAGTGAAACACTCGTGTAAGATCATATTTTCTGTACCACTATGTTTTGAGTTGTTGGTGCTATTGCAATTAAAATGATGATTTGCTGAATATGACTTCATTTAAAATAATTACGGTTGCTGATGGCATTTGCCTTGCAACACTTTAAACATATTAAAGTGTACAGAAACGCATTGAAAATGTTGGCGATTTTTTCTTTTTTTAAAGAAGGTAAAACTTTGATGTTCTCTGTGCTATGTCTTTCACTTACTGACGTTTAGTTCATCTAAAAACCTTGTAAGTGGGAATGGCATTCCCACTGGTAATCTTAGATATCCCGAACCAAATATCACCTTACAACTTTTTTTTGGAAGAAGGGGGGGGTGGGGGTGGATCTCTCTTGGGATTTTTGTTTTATTTTTTTTTCATAACATTGGATAGGACCACTTTGCTGACATGCTCTGGGTTTCTGCAATTCCAGTACTTTTCAGATGCTGAATGGCGGTCTCTGACAGGAAAGCAGAAAGAGATTATATGTCTCTCTGTTTATTATGCATTAAACTGGATGCGGGAACTGGTAAAATAGTTTTCTGGCCTTTGGATTCAGCTACATGATTGTCAATCATACAATTGTGGTTTATAAGTCTTCCACTGCTACAGCTTAATGCCTTCTGCACACAAGTAGTGGGAAAATTTGAAGTTACAAGTCAGTCCACAAAAGAGGATATAAAGTTGAAGCTATTGAAGCGATTGAGGAACCTAATGTAAGTATTAATATCTTCAAGCCTTGAAATTCTTTTGTCCATTTTTTTTAAATCAGATCAAATTATTGGGGAGAAATTGAGATCAATTCATGCCTTCAAGATTCATATTGAAATGCATTTCACTTGGAATAAGAAATTCCCATCTGAGGTAAAGGTAGACTTAGGAAGTCTTATGCTCTTATCAGGGGTGAAAGGAGAGATGTTCGGCATCACTTGTGACATAGAATGTAGTAAGCCAGTGGTGAAGCTTCTTTAAACAATGATGAAGATTGGCCAAAAAGAACACCGAGCAAGAAGTTAGTTTTCCCAACTTAGCAACCCCCCTTCACAAGAGGAAAGGATGAAGTTTGGATAACACAGGTTTTCTGTTCTGTGTTTTCCTTTAGGTCTGCTTTCCTTTGCTTGAGTGCTAGAAAACATGGTATAACCTTTTAGCAGTGGTCTTTTCTCCTTATCCATGAATTTGGGGATTACAAATTATGAGTGCAATTTGCATGTATGAGAAGTATGAAGTTTTAATTATTCCTCAATAAAATGATGCTAGAATGACTTACAGCAGTTTATGCAAACATAACTTCTTTAGAGCTTTCCGGTAACCTCATTGATAGTTATGAATTTCAGCTCTATTTCATTTATCCTTTTAACTATTACATATCATGAATATACTGATGGTAAGAACCTCTTGGTGCAGATTTCTTGAAAGCTTGTTAAATCATTTCATTAGAATGTGTCCTGTAGAACTACCTCTGCTCAATCTTCTAGTTGAGCATTGTGGATCGACACTCATAAACCAGCCAAATTATATAGGGAATATGGAAAAGAAGAATGAGAATGAATCCACATCTCCAAACAAGGGGAAACGCAAAAAGATTGCAAAGACCTCAACAACAAGTGCAGATGGAAAACTCCGCCAGCCAACATTACTGGATGTGTTAAGGAAAGCAGGAGTAGTGACAAGCCAAGAGATACCGAGTGAGAATACTTCGAAGGAGAGGACCTCAGCACCAGGGGATCAGCATTCTCACGTCTTTAATGAATCAGTGCCTGTAGAAGTTTCTCCAGTTGCCCAAGCTCTGGAATCACAGAAATTTAGGTTCAGGCCTCTTCTAAAGGAATGCTTTTCCATTTTGACTTTTTCAAAGGTGTGTCCCCTCACAGTTTAACCCCAAACTTAATTGCGTGGTTTGTCCAGTTTTGAGTTTTAGAGTGGCATCTAATTGAGCTTTCTATTTTGGTTTGACCTTGCAATCTAGTAGAGATTAATTTAGTACATCTGAACTTGTCGTGGCTTCATGTCCTGTCTCTGTTTTAAGTTGCAAGCCTCATTCTAATTTGCTTATCCGTCAATCAATAGAATTTCCTCTTAAGTTTTTAAACTTTTCTCTTCTGCAAATGCACTAGTTATAGTATAGATGGTTAGGATTGCCGCTTTCAAGCTATAAAAGATCATTTGAAATGAGAAGCAGAATTTTCAAGTTTTAATTCCTATATCATTTGGAAGTGCATTGGTTCCCTTCAGTGAGTCGATCAGCTAATTGAGTTGTTCACTCATTGCTTGACCTTGAAGGTGCTGTGTTTGGGCTCCTACTTCAGAATGCAGTGTCACACGATGAGGCCTTTTTGTTTTTTGTTTATGAGTTTTATTTATTATCCTAATAACAAGAACGATATGAGTCGCTGAATGTGTCTTTTTTAATGCAGAATCATGACTCCTCTTGCACTGACCCTGAGGCTGAGGTATATTTTATCTACGCAGCTCTTTCTTTCCTGTTAACTATAAATATTAAAATGACTTGGTGACATGTGGCAAAGTTGTTTCTGGACAGTTACCCCTATCCATGTACCTCATTCATGATCTTCACTGTAAGCTGGAGTACTTTGCTGCTCTGGGCAAACAATGCTCTTCAAGAAGCTTGCATTCTGCTGCTGTTACCAGGATGACGTTGGATAAATTCCTTGACAATATTACGCCACTCTTTCCAAGTCTTAGGAGATATTTAGATAGTGCATTCTGTATTCTTAAAGAAGGTAACATGTTAGTTTTAATTATGTCACTAAGATGATGCTTCTACATTCTTACAGTCTTAAAACAAATATACTGTAGGTAATGAAACTTGTCAAGAACACTGGAAAGTTCAATTTGCTGCAGCTGGCAACCCAGATATAACCAACTTTGTGCCATCAGAGTCTTCAATTTCTATTATGGTTTTTAAGGAATTACTTAATAGTTTCAGTAAGGTCAATACTCTAACTCTCAGCTTTACCTCCAGTTATGTGTATGTGTGTGCAGCACCTTTCAACTTGACAAGTGATTCTTGTACGCGGGTTATCATTTGTATAGAAAATTTCCCATTCGAACTAACTGTTATATTATAATCCCTAAGTACACTATTTCCTTGAACAGATTATTAACCTTCCTGAAGTTCAAAGGAACATATCAGTTCTTTCAGATCTCCTTGAAGCCTTTCAGCTGAATGAAACATTAGATGCTGGTGCATCAGATGTTCAGCCTTTTCCTTCTCCTGGTACAGTAGAATATTCATATCTTGGTGCTTGTTCATATCTGGAAAGTATCCTCCATGCAGGTGCATAAGTCTCACCTTTATTGCTGTTTTCTTTTATGGTTCTGATATATTCCTTTATTTAATCTAATCGGTATAAAATTCTACTCTATGCAGCATGTTCTTTCTCCTTTATTCTAGCATCAGAGGCTCTTTTTACTCTAGAATCTGCTGTTATATCAATTTGGAAGGTTGTTGATAAGTTGGAGGGAGAAGATAAAAATATACGGTCAAGATTTACCAAGATCTTTCCTCTCTTATGTAGCAAACTTGGATCTTCTGCTCAGAAACTGTTAAAGCACAAGTGGAATGACGAAAATCTTGAGAATGGCTGGAAGAACAAAGTGAGACCAATTAAATATGTTTTGCATGTCTTAGATCAGTATATTGCGATTTCTTGCCTTAATATACCTTGTTATTATGCATATTTATGTTAAAGAACTTGCTGGTGGTTTCAGGGAGAAATAGTGCAAAAGATACTGCGGATTTACTTGGAATATACTGAATCAACTTCTGATTTACTAGATGAGCTAGCTTGCAGAATTTTACCACAGGTATTTGAGTTTGGTGAGTAACAATGATTGTTGCATAAAGTTAACAGTGTAGTAAGAAGTGGACAAGTTGTCCTGTGTCATTATGCCTATTCATTTGAAATCTTGCAGTTTTTCTATGTAGCACCTTTTTTAAGTAATTGAATTGCTCTTCCTTTTAATAGAGAGTTGAGACTTGAGAGCAGGTAATTTGGACATGATGTGGGATAAGACCATGCTTTTTGTGACTCTATTACTGTTTTGATACATGTTTAGAAATCTGTTTTGACATTGCTGTGCTAAGAGTACTTTTGATCCTTTCTTTTAGTTCAACACTTGAAAATTTTAGCTTGCATTTTTTCCGACTAGGAGAATAAATTTTGGGAATATAGTCATGCTTATTGAAGATCAATATCCTTTAGGTATCTATTTTTATTAGTTGCATAGTATATTTCTGTGGTTACAATTGTAATTTTTATTTTTTAGTATTAAGGGATTTGTTAGAGTATTTTGGAGTTATTTTTGGTATTTGATTCTTGTTCTAAAGTTTAAGGTGTAACCCATAAGTTTTAATGTGATGAACTAAAAGAAGACTAACTCAGTTGGAAAATTTACATACATATCAATTAAGTTTAGATGTATTATGTGCCTTCCAACATTGAGAGTGTTAATGTGATGAGTTAAAAGAAGACTAACTCAGTTGGAAAATTACATGCAGACCAATTAACTATAGATTCGTATATGTACCTTCCAACTTTGAGAATTTGGCTCATGCTTTTTTTTTTTTTTTTAAAAAGTTTCACATTCAATTTAAAAGAAAATGCCCATTTTTTGCCTACTTAACTTTATTTATATCTTCCACCCACATAGAAGTTGCTACAAGTTGGATTATGAATTATTTGATCTGAGTATCAAATTGGATTCTCTCTTCCTAGTTGTTCTCTCTCTCTCTCTCTCTCTCTCTTCTTTTTTCCTGATTTCATCGTTTATATATTTCATTTTCCTTCTAAGTTCCTCTGTTTCTTCCCCTTGCTCCCTTATGCCTTTTTCTGCAACGACGCAGCTATTTGAATTCTTTTTTCAGATACAATACATCTAGTTAAGATTTGATTAAAGACTAGGTACAAGTTAGAGTGAACCTTGAGGATCACTTAGCATGCAATTGAATGTTTTTTCGTTTGTATATATATACATAATCACTAATAGGATATTTCTTTGTCAGGTTTCCTGTACAACAATGACAGAAGATGAGGATCATGGTTTCCCAACTCTATGTTCTGCGACATTTATCTCATGGTATCGTGTACTGGTAGGGCATCTTCTGTTTTCCAATTCCTTTTCAAAGAATCACCATTATTAATGTCCTATTAATTTGTTGATTTTGGCTGCCCTTATGTCCAGTTTGAAGTGAACCTCACAGTTCTTGACAAATTGGTAAGCAGTAACTTTTACTGCTTTATTTCCATTGACCATAGATGAGGTGGCAAGTACTTGTTGAAGGGGTAGCAATTCTTATTTGTTTCTATCTTTGTAGGTTAAGGAAGTTGTACGCTTAGAGAAGTGTCGACCTGGTTTTCAACCCGAAAATGTGCACACACATTTGCTCAAGATGCAAAAGAATGTGAATGTGGTTGTTGCACTAGTTAACATGAGCAGAACCAGTGACAAGGTAAACCAATCAAACAGTGGTGTTTCCTTTGCCAATAATTCTTTATATACGTATGCATGTCTGTTTGGAACCTTGGACCAAGCCTCCCAATAGGGTAAGTTGTTTAGGTACCTCCTTTTTTCAGATGTGAGTCACCTTCATTTTAGATTAGGTTTTATGGCACTTTCCCCTAGCTTTTCATCTGTGTTAAGCCTTCTTCACTTTATTCTCTTATCTTTTATCTATTTTGTTGGCTATTATTTTGGGAGCTGTTGTTCTGAACTTTGACCACATATAACTATGCAATCATGAAAAAGAGGGCTCTGCAGTTTCACTAATGTATTAAATACACTGAACTATGCATGTCATTTGAGTATGGGCATAAGGCAAGGGATTTTATGCTCCGCGTATTCTCTCCTCATCCAGTCATATCTATCCTGCCTATGGCTTAAGGTTTAAAACAACTGGGTTGTCTTGAAAAAACTGGGTTTTGATTGAGAATAAAAGCTAAACTTAAATCCTATGTTGGACTTGGAAGTATTGATGGATAAATTATGAGTGCACCTTTTACCTCTCACATGGATTTTTTGCTAATATAACCAAGTATTTAGTACTTAGTAGCACTCTGTTGTCCAAATGCTTTCCATACAACTACCTTTTTGACATGTTAAGATAATGGCACAGGTCACCCTGCATGCCATGGCTGTCAAGTATGGTGGGAAATTCATTGATTCTTTCCTCAAAGGTACTTGTATCTTAGAAATGCTATATGATTTATCATTATTGTAGTCTGTTCAGAGCACTGACATCTCGGTTTTTTGTAGCTTTTGATTTCCTGCAGGTTCACTTCCAAATGCATAATGAAGTCATCTTACTACTGGTAAGATCCGGTGCACAAGATTTATTAAGACAAGCTTGGTCAAAGTTTGTAACTTGGAATTAAAGGCCTTCTTACTTTTTTGTTGCATCAGGTCAAGGAACTTCAAAAGGCTACACGAACAATCCAGACCCTGTGTTCTGAAGCAAAGGTGAGCATTGAACATCCTATCCATTTGAGGCATAGTCAGAATCTTTGCAATGATAGTGGATTATATTGAATACATGTTTTTTTTTTTTTCCATTTGAAGGGCTTGAAGCAAACAACCATTACTGGCAAAATACCTGCTACTAAAAGATCTTTGGAACGCTTTTTGTTTCGTGTCAAGGCTCTTCTCCATGCTTCATCTAGTGGATGTACTTTCTGGATGGGTATGCAATAGTTAGGCTTAAATGATAATTTATTTATTTATTTAATTTTAATGAAAGAAGAAGGGGGATATCTTCATTTAAACCATGTCTAAATTGTTATTATGGTAGTTTAGAACATCCTATTAGAAACTTCCATGGAATTGAAATTTAAGGGTTCACATGAGCTTAATTTGGTACTTCAATATTGATGATATATTTCTTCACCAATTTGAAAATAAATGTTCTGACTCACCGTGGTATTTACTGCAAAACCAACAAGCTTTCTAATGAACTAGGTTCCACAAACTTAATTAAAAATTTCCCAAACAGAGCATGGGATGAAGCTATTCCCTTGATTTAACGCAGTATAAGATCATCTAATCCAGTCCTTCCTCATATTTGTATCTATAGGTAATCTAAAACACAAGGATCTCAGAGGTCAGGTGGTGAGCTCCCAAGCATATGTAGATGATCAAACTGACGGCATTGATGAAGAGCCAGAAGGAGCTGTTGATGTGGATCCACCAGTCATCGTTTCCACTGCCAGTGGTGGAAACAGTGAGACAGAGTGAAGAGTTGCGCGTCTATTGAAAACTTAAGATTTTCAGATGAGGTGGGTTTAGGTAGTCTTATTTTGATTTAGTTAATTTTTTGCTACATATTTTGATTTAGTTATTATTTACTTGTGTACTTGTCTTCTACTAGTCCTTTACAAATTGATAACAGCTCTGCATATCATGTTTGCCTTTTTTTTTTTTTTCCTTTTCCGGTTAGTCGGTTACCTACCAACCTACATAACAAAGAGTTAGTGGCAGGTTATTGAACGAAATGACTAGGTTAACCTAACACATTTTACAACGACTAACAAGGTAAGGTGCAACTTGAGCATTTTCAACTGAATTTTCACATTTCCGCTATTGGTTAGAGAGATTACATGAGTGAGTGTCCATTTTTGGCTGTATTACCTATTTGTTGATAACGTGCAGTACCAAATAAAAAACATTCCGCTGTTGTATATGAAGTATCATCTGAGAACATGCATCAACCATTAACAAAGGGCTATTCAGTCATCTTCACCGTCTTTTTCACTGGGTTCATGTCCTGGAATGGAAGAGTAATGTCGGCTCCAATTGAATTTTGAGGTTTGGCAGGTTCGTGTCTCAAGTTTCTCACCGAAGGGCTTAACTTTGGGCATGTAGTATAGGTAACTTGCACTGAAACATTTACAGATGAACATATTTGTAAAGATGGAACATGATGAATCAGATTTTTCATTTTTGTTAGTAAAATACCTGAAATGGTATAGTATTTGACTATTTGTAAAAAATTTTATCTATATGAAGATCTCACTGCTAGTTCAAGATTCTAGATTGATAGCGAAAACATCTTGTTTCTTCCTACAGGATATTTCATATTTATAATATACCTTTGGACTATTGTATTTATGAAATACTTTCCAACTCTTGTTTGTCTCAATTTGTATCTTCTTGTCCACGTGCTCCACTGGTGCTCTTTTTCTTCCCCACCCCCTCTTCTTTCTAGTGCATTGTAGTCCACTCCTTTTTGAAGCAATAATTGCTAGTAGAATTATCTAAATAGATCATCTCAGCAGCCAAATAGTTGTGCTAGTAGAATGATATCGCCATCACCCACCAGTCACCGCCGCCCCTGCCACCGACAATAAGGATGAAGAAGATGGAGCTAGTTTTCATTCCAGCACCTGCCATAAGCCACTTGGTCTCACACTTTGAGTTTGCAAAGCTGTTGCTTGATCGAGATGATCGTTTCTCAGTAACAATCCTAGTAATGAGAAACCCAATGTATGGGAATGTGGTCGATTATGCTGAATCTCTAGCTGCCGCTGATTCTCGAGTTGGACTACGATTTTTCTACCTTCCTCCTAGGGAGGTTGCTCAGCCTCAGCCTAGCCTTGCCAGACGCGGACTACCATTACTTATAGACTGTATCGAGAGTTACAAGCTAGATGTTAAAGAGTTCATCATCAATCACGTTTTACTTGATTCATCAATCTCTTTTGCAGGGTTATTTGTTGATATATGTGTACTACTTCCATGATCGATGTAGCCAATGAACTTGGCCTCCCTTCTTACACCTTCTGCACTACTGGTGCAACCTGCACTCTTGGCTTCGCGTTTTATGTGATTACTCGGCACGGCCTAGTTGAACGGGAGTTTCAAGCCTCTGATACCGAGTCCTTGGCTCTTATCCCAGGGTATGTGAACCCTGTTCCTGGTAATGTTATACCATTTACACTGTTTGACAATGATTCGTATATTTGTTGCATAAAACTTGTGAGAAGATTTAAAGAAACCAAGGCAATGATTATCGATTCGTTCATGGAATTGGAATCTCATGCGGTTAAGTCTCTGCAAGAACTAAACTACTGGCCACCCTTTTACTTTGTTGGGCCGCTGCTTGACCTTCAAGGTCAGAGTAGTTCCTTGTGCGATGAAATTAATGAAGCGCGCTGAGATCATGAAATGGCTTGACGATTGTAGATGAACGATCAACCACCGGCGACAGTGGTGTTCCTATGTTTTGGAAGCTTAATTCCCATTGACGAAAAACAATCAATGGAGATTGCAAAGGGGCTGGAGCAAAGTGGGCATCGGTTCTTGTGGGTAGTAAGAGTAAAACTGCCAGACTCTAACATGCCAGGGAAGCCTAATGAAATGGTGCCCCAAGGTTTCTTGGAGCGGACGAAAGGGAGAGGTATGGTTTGCAGTTGGGCTCCGCAAATTGAAGTCCTTGCCCACAAATCCGTAGGAGGCTTCGTATCACATTGTGGATGGAACTCCATTTTGGAGAGTTTATGGTATGGGGTTCCCATAGTGGCTTGGCCAATGCATTCAGAACAACAATTGAATGCTTTTCAGATTGTTAAAGATTTGGGATTGGCTGTCGAAATGAGATTAGATTATAATATTGGGGAGGGTGAGTTAGTGATTGCAGATGAAATAGAGAAAGCTTTAAATGGAATTATGGAGTCTGATAGTGAGGTGTGGAAAAGGGTAAAAATGATGAGTGAAGCAAGCATGGAAGCTGTGAAGGGTGACAATGGATCTTCGTTCACTTCATATACAAACTTGATTGAGTTTATAAAGGCTAACGCTTACATCAAGTCTCGAAAAACATGATCAGTTTGTTTGCAACACATGTACCTTCTGTAGGATTTGAAGTTCAAGTTGTCACTTTATTTCGATTGATCAGGTCCAACAGATTCATCATGCCCAATTTTTCTTTTATTTGTTGAGATGACGACAGATGACTTGGTTGGTAGAATGGAATTCAACGATTAGAATAATTCTTTACGAGACCGTACCTGATTGTGCTACGGGGATTTTGTAACGTAGAAATGATCATTTGTGCTTGATAGTCATTGATCAATTGTTCTTGACAATTAATACGATCCATTAAAACATACTAACGTGTGTGAATATAGTTAATAATCTAAAAATAGTCAACAAAACCGAAATTTTCTTTTATAACCCAATAAACCCAACACAAACCACATAAAATATAAGAATTATTGAGTAATTAACCAAGGGAGAAAAAACCAAAACGGGTGAAAAGGTTGTTTTAGATTAAAAGTTGAAAGGTACTTTGAGTAATTTCTCCTAGTCACAAAAATAATGGGTAGGGTATGATATATAATGCCCAAACTATTGTTTTGAAAACCGGACCAGATTGGACGGTCTGACTGGTTGAACCGAGTACCGTAGGCATGTCCGGTCTGCATAGTTTGGCACCTCACGATTAGGCAACAAAGTCAAAACCCGGTTTTAACATGCTGACTAAATTTGAAAATTTAAATTTTGAAAATAAATTTATTGGCGGTGGGATTTGAACCTATATCATAATAAAAAGTTTTTAATTACTTGACCACCCAACCAAAAAACTTTTTATGTCAATGTCATGCAACAATTTATATTTATTATTATATATAAAATTCTTGTTTTGACCTTAATCACCCTCATCAAACCAGACTAGCAGGTGAACCGGTCGGACCGTCGACCGAAAACTTCACCGATTCCATGGCCGATCCGGTTTTAAAAATATTGGCCCAAACAACTTATAAGAATTCAACACAAATTAAGAGATTGTCGTAACCACTTACAAACTAAACAAGCAGATAAACTAAATCCACATTTTGTGGTACCTCAAGACCTCATAGAGGATAATGCACTTATCAGTTGAGCTAACAACTCCGTTGCGGATATATTAAGTACTTAATTGATTTTGTATATGATATGATAATAACAATAATAACTTTAGTAATTCCATGTTCGCTATTTCACTTGATCTGAAAATAATATTGTTTGTGGTAATTTCGTCTTTACATAAATTTTCTCATGGGCAATATATATATATACTAGTAAATCACGTGAGTTAATAACTTATAAAAACTTAAAAATTAAAATATAATAAATATAATAAATGGTATATTAATTTGTAATATATAACATGAATATTGAGTTTTATAATCATATATAATATATAATAACAAAATCCAAATGGAATAAATATATACTCCCTCCGTCCGATTTTGTTTGGTATATATTGACTTTCACAAATTTTAAGAAAGTGTGTTGAATTTTATTGATTTCCATTATAGCCCTTGGTGTTTGTAAGTTTCTTTTTGTTTTTGGTTATAGTAATATGATAGAAAGCAAGGATATATTTAAGATTTTAAATAAATTTATTGTTTATTTAAGTGAAATAATTTGGGACATCCCAAAAAGGAAAGGTGGACAAGCAATGCGACGGAGGGAGTAATAAATAGTGAGGAATGCTAGCGACACTCACTTGAACACTCCCTCTTGCAAAATCGCCAATCTTATGAGTCATGTCTCCTTTCCGACTAAAAGTTGAAAGTATATTTCAGATTTACTGCAACGCACAAGTATGTTGGATTCCAAGCCTGTTCACACGCCAATGGCTTCTTTTGCTTCTCACACTCTAAATGGTGGCACCTTGTTGCCAAATGCTACAGAATACTGTAGTGTTATTGGAGCCTTATAGTATTTATCTCTTACTCGACCAAATATTTCTTTCGTGGTTAACAAGCTTGCTCAGTTCATGCATCAATATACAGACTTACATTGGCAAGCCCTGAAACAGATTCTTAGATACCTCAAAGGCACGTAGCCTACTAGTCTTACAATCTCAAAATCAACAGCTTTATCACCTTCACCTCATGTCTATGCCAATGCAGATTGGGCAGGAGACACCAGTGACTGGAAGTCCATATCTGCCTATCTTGTTTACTTCAATGGCAACCTCGTCTCATGGAAGTGTAACAAGCAAAAGTTAGTGGCTAGATCATCTATTAAAGCTGAATATAAAGCAATTGCATGAGCCTCAGCTGAGTTATCTTAGGTTCAAAACTTACTCTCTGAACTTAAAGTGACCATTTCTCATGCTCATACAATAATTTCTGACAACATAGGTGCAACTTATGTCTCGACCAACCCTGCTTTACACTCTAAGATGAAGCATATTTCAATTGATTTCCATTTTGTCAGAGATAAAGTTCAAGCAGGTACTATTCAAGTAAAACATGTCTCGACACATGATCAGTTAGCAGATCTTCTGACCAAGCCTTTACCTCAACAACAATTTGAAAAACTTCAATCCAAGATTGGTTTTGCATCTCATTCCACACCATCTTGAGGGGGGCGTATAAGAGATAAGTCTTATGTTTAATATTTCAGCTTGTAAATTTTGAATTGAATTATGAATTGTAAGTTGTTATACTGTAGAGATAAGATAGATTGCTTCTAGTGGTTGATTAACATCAAACACTGTCTTTGTATAAAGCCTTTTAACAGATCAATTACAGTACGAAAACCTTTTCCCTCATTTCCTTATTGTAAACTCTCTGCTTTAACCAGCAATAAACTTCTAAATAAACAACAGCTCAACATATAATATCCCTTACTCTAATAGATGGGACATTGGTTTGTCTAAGCAGATGCCATAAAAGGAAAAGGACGAACTTCAAACTTGGGGTCACATGTTTAAAAGCTGCCCAATCTGGTTGCAACTATTGCAATTGTTTTTGTTTAGGTTGCTTCCGGATTCTTCAACTTGTTGCTGCACTAATGAGGGTAAAAAGAATTTTAGATTTCGAATAACTCAGCCAATGGGACTTTAAGTGAGCTTTACAAGCTATCAATGGAGAATCTAGAGTAATTCACATGGCATTCTCATCATCAACTAGATATTGGCATAGGACGAAAAGCGTCAAAATCTTTAGATAAGCGTACGTTACCAAAACGAAACGAACGAGGGAAGCGAGGAAGGCATAAAGGCTTGGAAAACAACACAAAAGGCCTATTTTGGGTTTGTAGGCTGAATTGCAATTTTGTGCAGGTTTCATGCGACAGTTGTGTAGTCCATGTGCGGCCCATGTGTTGTGTCCGTACAATTTGATATTTTCCATTATTTTAGTATTTTAATTACTTTAAACTGCATTATTTTAATTATAGTTACTTTAGGTACATTCGTACTTAGGGTTTCTTAGGGATTACCTATTTAAACCAACTTTTGTATTTAGATTTAAGCGGTAGTTGAATTATGAATTATTGAGTTTTCCCTTTGGTGGAATTATATGGAGATTTATTCTCGTTTTTTTGGGTTTTCTTGATTTGTTCATGAAATCCATGTTTTTAGCTTATTTTCGTTGCGTCAGAAATCAAGGAGTTTATTTGTTATTTCTAGTTGTTGTTTTAATTTCGAACTGTCTTGTTAGTCTATATCTAAAGTTCTGAACTCTTTACTTTTATTATATTTTCCCCTTTGCCCACTTCTTTCTACTACTTATGTGCTAGCAATTTTCCATTGCTCTTTTCTAATTTCGTTGTCTTATAACCAAATCTTCACTTGTACTTGTGTGCTTGGTGACTACGTAAAAGACCCAAAGACAATTTGAGCAAAAAGCACAAAGAGGAGACAAGGAAATGAGTTTGGAAACAAAGAGACAAAAAAGTGAAAATCTGAAAGATCAAAACAGTGTGAATGTGGGAAAAAAAAGGGTTCAAGGATTCGTTGAAATAATGATATGTAGTATGGGTGGATACTGCTGACACCAAATCTATTTATCTGAATCAATGAGAGCAAAAGTGAAAAAGGTAGACAATCTCCATTCCCTCTTGAATCATCATACTTACCATTGATGATTGTCATAACGTGCAAATCGCGAGACTTGAGCGCTAGACGCATTGGAAAGGAGTCGTCACCAATCTTTTTTATCTAGGTGTGATTGACCACCTAATTTTAATTAACCATTTTAATGTCTCTTTAATGTGGAATTAAATTCATTAATAATAATTAAACATTGGCCTTTCTTACCAAATTTTGGGTTCGGGAGTTCGATTACGTGTAGGGAAGGTATCAGCACCCCTACAACGCCTGTAAAAAAGGCAGTACCATTTAATTAAACATTAACCTTATAGCCTTAATTATTACTTTTAATCCTCTAAATTTATAATTGTTAAATTTACCCTTTTAATTTTCTTGAAGAGGCTCTGTCGTCGGAATTTAAATAATAACCTTTACTTTAATGTGTTTCTTAAAATATTTTACATTGATTAATGATTGATTACAAAGCTCCAAGGAACTACCACTTGTACATCCCTTGGATCATTCTTATTTATACCATTTTGTCATTCACTCTTATTACAATTCAATTATTTTTTATATAGTCTCCCACAAATTGGCAAGAACCCAAGTTTAAATTATTACACTTTATTATATTTTTATGATTTTTTCTAGACTTCCCACAAATTTGTCAAAATCTTTTAATTACTAATTTTGTTTATTATAAATCTTTATTGTCAATTATTTTTTATGTAAATATTCATCTTAACTTCTTTTTTATTATTATTATTTAATATTTTCCAAATCTCACACAATCTGGCAAGATTTAGAGAAATATTTTCATTATTATTCAATCTTTATAATTTATTTATTTCTTAAAATATCTCCTAAACCTTCCACAATTTGGCAAGATTTAGAAAATACTCTTTTTACAAATTTTATTATTATTTTACATTAACCCTAATTATGCAAAATCCTCAAATTCCCCACAAGGTTGGCAGAATTTGATGGATTTACCTAACCTAATCTAATGCATATGATTTCGCCGTTCATAGTTTATACTCATGCCGGTTAGGAGTAAATTTTTGATTTTTTGATATTTTGATAAGGAATAACAATTAAAAGAAAACAACTTTTTTATTTTTTGACATATTAATTTCGAAAGATTGTGAATGAGCAATTTAAACAGAAAAGTTGCTCTAGAGTTTCGAAGGACAAGATAATGAGAATAATATATATAAAAAAAACAATTACCAAAGATGAATAAACATATGTCAAAGGGAAAGAAAAAAAAAAAAAAAGATGAACAATGTATAAAAACAGGAAGGTTTACGGGACAAAGCAAGATTTGGGGAAGAGCATGATGAACTACATGATTCCACGTGTAAATAAGGTGCCTCCACCTACCTTTGATTTTCCTCTTGTAGAGCTTTGTCTCTCAGTCTGATGAGTGACCGAAAATTGCAAAAAAAAAAAAATCTCAACCGATCCGACCAAACAAGAGAAGCTCTATGAATTTTTAATTGTGACGGAATGGTAGAGTCTAAGAATTTCTCTAACGTGTGTGTCTCTCCGTCTCTCTTGTGTCTCTTTGTGTTGGGTTAGGAAAAAGAAGCCTCTATATAGGCCTAGGTTCTTTGGGAGAAAGTCAGGTAAGAAGCTACGAGGAAATTTCCAAACTGGATTTATTTAACATGTTCTATAAATAATTATCTGACCCACTTAACTGGTCCAAATAAATTATTAAAGTTCAAACCCAACCTAAAATTATTTTAACTCAAACCTAATCAGGCCACATCACTGGACTTAAACTAAAACCAAAATTAGCCTAAACTAAATTTTGGTGTCTACAGCTATCCCTCTTTGTGAACTTTCTGGGAATCAAGAAATATATAAAGATGTCATGTTTTATTTCTCGGTAAGCAGAGAGTACACAAAGACGTAAAGTATTCGGGAGGTCCCTGTACTATACGAAATGTTGATTTTGGTCCCTATACTTTTTTTTTCTACAAATTCATCCCTCTACTATCTAAAGTGTTCACCCGCAGTCCCTGATATCACGGAACCGTGACAGAACCGTCAAGTGTGCTGACATGGCACTAACGCCGTGAATTTGCTGATGAGGCAGATGACATGTGGAAATATTTTTATTTTAATATTTTTTATTGAAATTTTAATTTTTATAAATAAAAAATGAAATCTGAATTTTTTTTTTCACAAACACCAAATTTATTTCTCTCTCCTTGTTATAAGATCAAATATTTTCTTTTTCATGAATTAAGCAAGAACATTTTGAATGTTCTAACTCCAAAACCCAAATTGCTCAAATTAATTCTACTCTAACCAAGCAATTTAACTCCCTTTTAATTCTACCATTACTCAATTTACCTCCACCGCCATAAGCATACAAATTGAACATTTTAATAAAGAAAACAAAATGAGAATTAAAGATCTCACCTTGCAAGAAAATTGAACAGAGAAAAACGCAGAACTTTTTTTTCTTTTTGAAGGCAAGACAATAATGATTTATTGAAGAAGAAGGCACAACAAGGTGCAAGGAAACAAAATACAATCCAACCACAAGCAGGCAACTCAAAGACAGCCAACAACACAAGCCATATAGAGAAAGATCACAAAAAGAAAAGAAAAGCTGAAGTAGTTTATCAATGGAGAACTCCAGTCAACACCCTCCATGGCAAGAGATCCAGCTTCTTCGTTGCTTCCCTAAACACATGGCAAATACTAAATTCTGAAACATTCTTCCTCAAACGCCAACGAACATCATCTGATTTTCCACCCACAAAACTGCAATCTTTGAAACACTTTCCACCATACCATGAGAATTAACCCATCAAGAAGCACAAAAAAGGAGCAAAGCTTCTCTAACAGCCCCAGCTGAAAATGTTCGACTTGAAAGAAAAAAAATGCAGTTTTCTGAACAATGAAAAATCCAATGGCGTTAAACTTGACTTTGAGGTTCAATTAATAGAGTACCCAAAATCGAGAGTTGGCGAACTCGGATCTGGTAAATCAGTGAGTCTTTAGAGAAACAAACCCGAATCTGGAAACCCCTTTTTGTTATGGGCACACTGTCAATAGCCGTGAGATGAATCCCAACAAGGCAACAACATCAACTCTGATATGGGCACCCTAAACCCTCTACCTTAATTGTCACTAAGATTTCATTTCTATGTTAATAATGGGCTTGTTTTGGCGTTATGATTTATTTAGTTATAGTTACCATTGTTTTAATTAGTTTGTGTTTTGTCTACAAATTTTAAGCAATGAAAGGTTTGAACTCTTTGAAGTGGAGCAAGAACATTCAAAGTGTTCATGAAAAAGAAGATGATTGATCTTCTATTGAGGAGAGAGAAGGTTTTATTTGGTGTTTGTAGGGGAAAAAACTATTTCAATTTTTTTTAATAGAAAAAACAATTTTTATATTTTTTAAAATAAAATTTCTGATTTTAAAATTTTTACTTAATAAAATCCTTTTAAAATTTTTATTATTTTAATTATTTAAATAAAATAAAATAAAATAAAAATATTATTTTTAATTCTCGGACCGGTTGCGACGTCAGTAAAAAAGACGGCGTTAGTGTCACATCAGCATATTTGACGGATCCGTCACGGTTCGTTAATGTGAGGGACCTCTGGTGATAGGTTCTGATAGTAGAGTGACGAATTTGTAGAAAAAAAAAAGGTACAGGGACCAAAATCAACATTTCGTATAGCACAGGGACCTCCGGGGTACTTTTACCGACACCGCTACTACAAAAAAAGAATGTTTTAAACATCGAACCTCCATCAGGACGAATAGAAACAAAGAACACCAATTAGGATTTTGAGATTTTGAATAAAAGAATAGTAGATTCTGGATTTTGAGTTTTGAACATAGCATGCAAATTTTGAACTTTGAATTTTGAAATGAAATCAAATTTTGAACTTTGTTTTTCGAATGGAATGCTGAAATGCATGTTTTGAATTTTGATGCAAATTTTGAACTTTGGTTTTCGAATAATGGAATGCTGAAGTGAGAGTTTTGAATTTTGAACTATGAGATGCTGATTTTGAAATTTATTTTTGAATAATGAATTTCGAATTTTGAAAAGAAATGCAAATTTTGAGTTTTGAGTTTCGAGTTTTGAAATAAAATGCAAATTTTGAACTTTTGATTTTCGAAGACTTCTTGAAACGACCGCACAAGATCATTTAAGATTCAGCCTTGATCATGGTAAACTTCTTTGGAAAGACCGCACTGGATCATCTAGAACACCTAAACAGGGATTTTGAACAAGAATTTGACAAGAAAGCCAATCAGGCACCTTAAGGATTTGATAAGAAATCTTAAAAGGGATCTTGAACAAGATTTTGATGAGACACCTAAACAGGGACCTTAAACAAGGATTTAATAAGAAACCTAAACAGGAATCTTAAACAAGATTTTCATGAGACACCTAAACAGGGACCTTAAACAAGGATTTGTTGAGAAACCTAAACATGAATCTTAAAAAAAGACTTTGATGAGACACCTAAACAGGGACCTTAAACAAAGATTTCATTAGAAACCTAAATAGGAATCTTAAACAAGATTTTGATGAGACACCTAAACACGAACCTTAAACAAGGATTTCATAAGAAACCTAAACAGGAATCTTAAACAAGATTTTGATGAGACACCTAAACAGGGACCTTAAACAAGGATTTAATAAGAAACCTAAACAGGAATCTTAAAAAAGATTTTCATGAGACACCTAAACGGGGACCTTAAACAAGGATTTGTTAAGAAACCTAAATATGAATCTTAAATAAGATTTTGATGAGACACCTAAATAGGGACCTTAAACAAGGATTTGATAAGAAAACTAAATAGGAATCTCAAACAAGATTTTGATGAGACACCTAAACAGGGACCGTAAACAAGGATTTGATGAGACACCTAAACAGAGACCTTAAACAAGGATTTGATAAGAAACCTAAACAGAAATCTTAAATAAGATTTTGATGAGACACCTAAACAGGGACTTTAAACAAGGATTTGATAAAGAAACCTAAACAGGAATCTTAAACAAGATTTTTAATGAAACACCTAAACAGGGACCTTAAACAAGGATTTCATAAGAAACCTAAACACGAATCTTAAACAAGATTTGGATGAGACACCTAAACAGGGACCTCAAACAAGGATTTCAAAAGAAACCTAAACAGGAATCTTAAATAAGATTTTGATGAGACACCTAAACAGGAACATTAAACAAGAATTTAATAAGAAACCTAAACAGGAATTTTAAACAAGATTTTCATGAGACATCTAAACAGGGACCTTAAACAAGGATTTGTTAAGAAACCTAAACATGAATCTTAAACAAGATTTTGATGAGTCACCTAAACAGGGACCTTAAACAAGGATTTCATTAGAAACTTAAACAGGAATCTTAAACAAGATTTTGATGAGACACCTAAACAGGGACCTCAAACAAGGATTTAATAAGAAACTAAACAGGAATCTTAAACAAGGATTTGATAAGAAACATAAACAGGAATCTTAAACAAGATTTTGATGAGACACCTAAACAGGAACCTTAAACAGGGATTTGATAAAGAAACCTAAACGAGAATCTTAAACAAGATTTTGATAAAACACCTAAACAGGGACCTTAAACAAGAATGTGATAAGAAAGCTAAATAGGAATCTTAAACAAGATTTTGATGAGACACTTAAACAGGGATCTTAAACAAGGATTTGATAAGAAACCTAAACAGGAATCTTAAACAAGATTTTGATGAGACACCTAAACAGGGACCTTAAACAAGGATTTGATAAGAAACCTAAACAGGAATCTTAAATAAGATTTTGATGAAACACCTAAACGGGGACCTTAAACAAGGATTTGACGAGACTGAATTTTGTCATTAAAAAGGATTTTGAGGTTTTACATAACAAGTAAGCTCAAACGAGGGGAGAAATTCGCAACATGTTCAAGCTCAGATTTTGAAGCTCTTGAAAGAAGCTTTTGACACAATTTTGAAACAGATCAATTGAATGCTTTTGATGGATGTAAATATTGATGATTATGATTATGATTATGAGATGCAATGAATGCATGATAATGAACATTCATTGTTTCAAAAGGCTCCAAGATGCCCTTTGTGATCTTTATCTTCTTTGACTATGATGAGTATAACTCAACTTTAAATATGGTCACTGGCTAGTTCAGTGGCAAGCTTCCCAGACATATGCGCCTCTTATCAATCCAAATTAACAACATTAGTTATCTTTCCAACATTTCAATGAGAAATTTGTCTCATGCCCCATGATCAGTTCAAGTCACAAACCTCGGTCTTCTTTCTATATGCCCCCGTGATCGAATCAAGTTTGCATCTTCCATTTTGATCCCTTCACCTTTTTTTTTGAGTGAATAGTGAACGCCCTTTATGATCATCTCTGAAATGTTCAGTCTTTATTATTTGTGATGAAATGCAATGCAAAATATAAGTTCCCTGAGAATAATAGTGAAATACATATATATTCAAGGAAAAAGTATATATAATAAAGAAAGATCATGTGGAATGATCAATCTATAAAAGAAATTACATTTGAAATAGAAAGAAGAGACTTCATGACAATGAATACTCTGACGATGATTGATGCCCCAAACCTTCTTCCAATTTGGTCATGCATTGATATTCTCAACTTAATTGATGGTTCTGGGTCAGCTTTCCCACCTTAAGAAACATTTCCCAAATCTTCCTCCAATTTGATCATGCATTGATATTCCCAATTCAATTGATATTTCTGAATCAGATTCTGATCTTAAGAAACTTTCAAACATGATTCCATGAGCCGTGGCTTTCCAAACAAGACTTAAGCTGCCTTACTGAGTTTCATACTCAAGTGCCCAATTAGATTCAAACTGCCTTTTCAGGTTTTCAATTTGAACCCTTTTCTTTTGATTTTTTTTCTTTCTTTTTTTTTAGATTGTTTCACCATGCACCTGCATTTGAAAACTCTTTAAAACTAATTTTCTTAAAAACCCAATTGAATTTTTTTTTCTTTTCTTTTGAAAATAGTTCCTTCACTTCTAATATCCAGATCTGATCAAAGATGGACTTTACTAGGCACGTAACATAGGCTTGGGTTAGGGTTGCCAAAGAAAGGATTAGAAGGCTCAAAAATGTGTTTGAAGGTGATTGATTCAAGGATCACTTTCTTGCTTGCATGGACAATTCCTTCAATTTTGATGTCCATTTTTCATTTGAATACTTTCTTATGTTCCCAAACTTTTCCTTTTTATTGAACTTTTTATTCATTCTTTTTTTTTTTGAATGTATTCAAGAACAATCTTCTCCTTCTTTTTTCTTTTTTCTTTTTCTTTTTCTTATTCACATCGTCCTATTGACTTGTTTGGGCATCTTTTCCTAGTTTGTGACAATCTCTTATTTTTCTTTACCTCCAGTGTGGAGGGTGATCCTTGATCAGAGTTGATTTGAAAGAAAATCCATAAGGCTCAAAGGGGACAACAATGGATAATTTTCTGTGAGCGAAGGAATAACAAAGAAGGTCATTTATCATTTCAGCTCTGGATATTTTGATGAAAGATGATCTTTTGAAAACTCAAAACCTTTTTGTAAACTCATTTTTGGAAATCATTTCTCCAAAACAGTTTCTTGAAAATCTTTTTTGAAAAACGACTTTTATTTTGAAAATCCTGAAAATCTGTACAAGCACATGATGTTGCAATTCAATTTTTTTTTTCCTTTTTTCCTCTTTTTTTTCAACTTTTTTTTTTTGCAACTTCTCCCATTCTAATTTGTTGGGCAACTAATAAACAACCATGCTCGAGTCTAAATCAATTTTCTTTTAATCAAACCAACAAAGAAATCAACATTCTCCAATTGTGATTTTAACTTTGTTCATATTCTTATCAAAACCCCAAATTCATCATCTCATCAAACTTCCTTATAGGGCAAATCATCTTTGTAATCATTATCAATCAATCTATGAAGCAGTAAGGAAAAATATATACATATATAAGAAAAATTATTATAACAAATGGATGAACGAATGTAGGAACTTGCAATGAATTTTACTTCATGAGAAATGATAAAAATTGAACATTGGAAGATCATAAAAAGAATTCAACAAACACCCTTAAGAACAAGTTTATTACAACGGCAGAAAAAGGAATCCAAGTGCAAACTGATTTTGAAAGAACTGCGGTACTCATGGCTTCTCCAACCATTCTATAGTTTTACAAAGTCACTTGCCCCAATACTTTAGTGTTTCTTCTTCGAGAAGTTAAGCTTACCATTCTTGACCAAATCTTGAACCACATACTTCAGCCTTGCAATTCTTGAATGCCCCTGAGCTCTAAAATGAAAGTACCACTAAATGTATGTTTATGCAACATGTATGCATTTTGAAAGAAATGTATGATCATGGAAGAAAATTTCTCAAAATTAACTCACTTAATGACATTAATCTTAAAGAACTTTCATCAAGCGCAAACTTTGCCGTTATCATAACATGAAAAATAGCAAATCGCTTATGCAACCTACATGGTGCAAATGCATGAGATGAAATGAGAGAAAACATAGAGTTACTTCATAATAAAGCACCACAACAACAAAGAATGACAATGGCATGTTCCTAATAATGGTACCACCGCCAGGTATGGCTCTTCCTAAGGTTGCCTTAGTTTTTCAATATGCATGGTTTGATTTGTCTTAAAAGTTCCCAAATTGTTCCTTTTAAAAGGCATCCCCATTTCTCACCTATCATAGACTACAAACGAAAAGGTTTCAATTTGAGTGGTAGTGATTCCCTAACCATTGCGAAGGTAAAACCTCACGAGAGTATAGGTACTCCACTTCCTCTATCAGGGACAACAACACTTATACAAATGCAACATGAATGCACAACAAACAAAATAAATTTTGAGGATCTTAAGTAATTTTATTAAGGGCTTTGGTTAATGTTTAATTGTTCATGGCCTGACTCTCGAATGTCCCCAGCGGAGTCGTCAAACTGTCATAACATGCAAATCGCGAGACTTGAGCGCTAGACGCATTGGAAAGGAGTCGCCACCAATCTTTTTTATCTAGGTGTGATTGGCCATCTAATTTCGATTAACCATTTTAATGTCTCCTTAATGTGGAATTAAGTTCATTAATAATGATCAAACATTGGTCTTTGTTACCAAATTTTGGGTTCGGGAGTTCGATTACGTGTAGGGAAGGTATTAGCACCCCTACAACGCCTGTCAAAAAGACAGTACCATTTAATTAAACATTAACCTTATAGCCTTAATTATTACTTTTAATCCTCTAAATTTATAATTGTTAAATTTACCCTTTTAATTAAATTGTCTTCAATTTCCTCACATTTTGAAAAAAAATTTAGACAATTATCCTCAAGGTGGCGTTTAGTTAGGGGTCATCCCAGATCCCCAATAGTAAAAATATTTCCCCTTTAACTTACCCGGGTATCACATTCCCGGGTAAGTGGCCATTTCTGTTTGGTTAGCATTCCTGTGTATCTTCGCAACCCATGTTTGGTTTGAGGGAATGTTTAGTCCTACAAATGGGCAGATTACTGTAATACCCTTCTATGTGTGTAGTACTAAGTCTAACTTATTGCACCATTACAAGGTGTTATAGAAAAGCTTACAAGGTGTAATAGAAAGGATTATACATTCAATTAACCTGGTTTACACATACACTGATTTTAATAAATTTAAAACAGTAAATTAATTTAGTTAGTCAAGTTTAATTAAATACATTTTCCAACCCACAAAATAAACAAAGCGGTAACAACCCCAATCCCAAATCCCACAATTAATCCTTTATGAAAGGATTGATCAACAATAGAAGGGTTGATCTCTTTCATTTGCAACCTTTGTTTCTTAATGACTTTGTCCTCACCCTCATTGAGGTTCCAATACTCAAGAACAACCACTTCGGCTTCTTTGTGATCCTTGTACATTTTATGGTGGCAACCTCGATAACCATTTACTTGGTCCTTTGCTTCCTCCCAACTTCCATAAATTCCCGGCTTGCGACCCTCGAAAACAACATAATACTTTCCAATCAACTTAAACAAATAGAAGCAAGCATATATATTGATCAAACCATAAACACACATGTCATAAACAACATAGCAAATCAACACCATTAAGCAAGTTTTACAAGTGATGTTCTAAAACAAGTATTGATCGGTCGTCAACAATCATAAAAATAATTATCCCAACAATTACTAACTAAACTAGCTAGGGCAAGTAGGGGTCGATCCCACAGAGAGAACGGCTCTTCCTTTTCTCAAACAAAACAAATTAATAAAGAGAATTTTAAAGAAGAATTAAGATTAAATCTAACTAAGTAAATTAACTAAGAAAGCAATCAAGAAAATTAAAGAAAACAATTAATCAAAAGCAGTGAATATTATTGAGAATAACAATTAAATAAAAACCTCCAACATAGAATTAATATCCCTCTTGAAAACAATAACATGGATCATTGATATCTAAAGATTATGACAACCTTGAATAGCCTGTCGGACTTAACCTAAATTATCTTAATTAGATTAGATTACCGATTAAAGTCAATCTATCCCTTTTACTCTTTCAGCAATCAATTACTTTCTTAGGGCTTAGAGATCACTTAGGAATAAAGCATGAAGAACAAGTAATTTAATAACAAACACAATGAGAAATTTCTCGCCCATTGATTCTTTTCTCTCTTGGATGGAGGATTAATTCACATCCAATTGCTACATAAAATTAAGTTGGAGTGATTAATTCACAACCTAATCTAGCTAATGCTAACTCAATTTATCATGAAAGTGTCGACCCAGTCAATCAAAACAAGCAACATAGAATTCATACAGAGATCCAAGAAATACTCAAATAAATTCTCATATAAAAGCACAAAATCTCACCATGGAATTAGTCAAGAGATCAATTAAATTCTACATTGGAGAAAAAAAAAAGGATTACTCACTCATAAATTGAGTGATCATCCACAAATAAGAAGAAGAAAACTTATCTATGGATGAGGAAGAGAAGGGGGCGGCGGCTCCTAGGGTTTTTCTCCTCCAAACCTTCAACTAAACAATATATCTTATGAAGAATAAAATTACATCTAAAATCTAGACCTAATGTGGTTATTTATAGTGGAGAAACAATGGTAGGGCGGTTTAGGGCTGCCTTGGACTCCAAGTAGGATTAGATGTCATCCTAGAATAGAATCCAAGTCAAAATAGGATTCTGGAATTTTCTGGATTTCTGCAAAAACTTCTCCGGCAGATTCGGGCTTGAAAACAGCAGAATTAGGCTTCGGTCTTCAAAAGAAAGTTGTAGAGCTCGGAGTTAGCTTTGCAACGAGTACTCATGGGCTTAAAACGGACATCTGAGCAGAGAGTTATGGCCTTTCTTCCGAGACTGCGCTGAAATAGGGCTAATATCGCAAATCTACGGGATTAATGCGGGATTTGGATATTCTTTTGGATATTAGGCCCACAAATTGGGATTTTAACTCCAATTATAGGTTTATATGGGCTAAGTATATTCCTATATAAATAATCCAAAATTCCTTAGCTTCAGGGCTTCTTCTGGGCTTGACTTCAATCCTTTGCAATTTTAGCTCCAATCTTCAATTCTTGCTCCTTGAAATAATTCTTCTATGATCTTCAAATCTTCAAATTATCTTCAAGAAATCTTCAAACACGAACTTTGCATCTCTAAATTTATACTCAAAATTACTTTGCTAATATCTGTGTAAAAAGTAATCAAAATAGCTCCAAAAGTAGTGAAAATAAGCAAATTCTCAATTTCACATCTCATAAAGACTAAAAACACAAATACTTAGAAAATAAGGTATAAATGCATATAAAAGTGGTAAAAAATATAGAAAAATAACTATAAAAATATGCATAATTTGAGCTCGATCATATTTCCCCCACACTTGAACTTTGCTAGTCCCTTAGCAAAATCAGTATAAGTTAATCAAAAATCAAAATTTTCAAAAGATCAATTTGACTTCATTCATACATCAAAGAATCAATTTAATCATGAAATCAAAATAGCAAAGAACATCAATAATACTTAATCCAAAGATCAATCAATAGCAAGCATTATCATTCTTAAGTAGCCATAATCAAAGTAGCTCTAATCACTTACCATCCCTCACTTTTATAACTACTTCTCTCTATAAGCTTGCATCTTCATCTTTTTCTCCATTACTCAAAAGATTACAATGTCATAAACAAACCAAGAATTCATGTGGGTTATAATAATTTTTCAAGGGTAATTGTTTTAGAAAACTGAGGTTACTAACCTCTGAAGTATTTATGCTTAGGGGTTACTAACTCCCTTTATTTTTATTTTGAGGCTACTAGCACTCTAGAGGGACAATATTTCTGTTGATCCATGCCTCTTATCCTCTTCCCAAGGGTTACTAACTCCTTTTGTTTAAAGAGAAGAGTGACAACAATGGAAATATTTTTTTTTAACAGAAAATATCTCTTCTCCTCTTGCATAAGATCACTTCTTTATGAAAACGGTTTTAATTACCCTTTATATAGATAGTGCCCCACACTTATTCTTGACAAATCTATAGCATGCTTTCTTAATTGTAACTTCAATCAAAATTCAATACAAGTTCTAGAAATAGATAATCATGAAAGCAATGAATAATAAGATCATATCACAGACTTCAATTATACCTAATTCTAAGAATCAAAACTTCTTACTATAAATTAATCAGAGAATAAAGCATTATTAAAAATTCTAATCATTCATCAATCATAATCAAATCAATC
>AWWV01007310.1:0-49161 GCA_001974805.1 Corchorus capsularis
CACAGCCAGAGAAATCTGGGTTGATTTGGAAGAAAGATTCGGCAAAGGGAGTGATCCAAGGGCCTATGAGATCAGGCAAGCGGTTACACTTTTGCGGCAGGAGAAAATGTCAATATCTTCTTATTACACAAAACTGAAGGGTTTATGGGACGAGATGCAGTCAATTTTCCCACTGCCGAAATGTGTCTGTAATGGATGCAAATGCAACATATCGAAACAACTGGTGGATATGAGAGAAAAGGAACAGTTATATGATTTTCTCATGGGACTAGACGATGAGTTTGGAATAGTGAAAACTCAGATTTTGAGCACTAAACCAACTCCAGGTCTTGGTCATGCATATCACTTGGTTGCGGAAGATGAACAACAAAAACAGATCTTGGCGAACCGCAAACCCATTGCTGAGGCGGCGGCGTTCCAAATGCAAGGAGGCCAAGATGGAGGGAACCGAGGATTTGGAAAGAAAGACAAACCAAGGTGTGAACATTGCCAAAAGGTGGGGCACACGAAAGACCAATGCTATGAGATCATTGGATATCCTGCTGCAAGGTGTGGACACTGTCAGAAGTCGGGACATACAAAAGATCAATGTTATGAGATCATTGGATATCCTGCGGGGTGGCGTAAAAACCTGCGGGATAAGAAAGAAAAAGGGGGGCAGACGGTGAACCACAGAACTTTCCCGAAGGCAGCTCAAGTTGAATCTGAGATGACTTCAATTCCTGGATTGACACAGGCACAATTAGCAAAGCTTGTGCAATTCTTGAATGTTGATGGAGAAAGTTCGAAACAGACACAGCGGTCAACAACTTCCGCAGTCAACATGGCTGGTAAGATTGAAACTGATAAATCTTGGGTGATAGATTCTGGAGCAACAGATCACATCACAAATAATGGTGAACTTTTGGCGGAAATTGAGAAAGCAATTGGAGGATCTCCTGTTACCATTCCAAATGGAGACAAAATTCCTGTTAAAAGCGTTGGGAAAGTAAAACTTCCCAATGGAATGAAAATAGATCATGTCTTGAATATTCCAGATTTTAAATGTAATTTGATTTATGTTGGGAGATTGACAAATGATCTTAATTGTACACTAATCTTCATTGCGGATTTTTGTGTAATACAGGACTTACCTTTGAGGAGGCTGATTGGAGTGGGTAGGCTTCGAGATGGTCTCTATTACCTTGAACCGGTGCGCAATGGAGGTGTGACAATGTCAGTCAATAAAGGAAAGGATTCTAGTGTTTGGCACAGAAGGCTTGGTCACGCATCAAATGAAAAGATACGGCAGATTCAGCTTAGTTGTTGCGAAGTAGTATGTGAAAATGTTTTGCATTGTGATTCTTGTTTACGTGCTAAACAAACCAGATTACCCTTTTCTATTAGTGGAATAAAATCAGTTTCTTGCTTTGATTTGATTCATTGTGATATTTGGGGTGGTTACAAAACAACATCTTCCTCAGGTGCACATTATTTTCTCACAATTGTTGATGATTTTAGTAGAGAGTTTGGGTATATTTGATGAAATATAAATCTGAGGTTAGTCATTACTTGATTATGTTTTGTAACATGATAGCAACCCAATTTGGTAAAAAGGTTAAGCAGATAAGAACTGACAATGGGCCCGAGTTTCAATCTAATTGCATGCTTGATTATTATAAGGAACATGGCATTGTTTTACAAACATCTTGCACAGACACTCCGCAGCAGAATGGGGTTGTTGAAAGAAAGCATAGATATGTTCTTGAAACAGCACGAGCCTTGAGATTTCAAGCAAATTTACCAATTCGTTTTTGGGGAGAATGTGTTCTTACAGCCACCTAAATCATCAACAGACTACCATCTAAGGTAATTAACAATAAAACCCCATTTGAGATGTTGTTTGGCAAGAAACCTGAATATGATCATTTGAGAGTTTTTGGTTGCTTAGTTTATGCTCATGATAATAGCAAAAGGGGAGACAAATTTAGTGAAAGAGGAAAGCCGTGTGTCTTTGTTGGATATCCCAATGGGCAAAAGGGGTATCGTGTTTATGATCTTAAAGAAAAAAAGTTTTACACATCCAGAGATGTGACATTTTTTGAAAACATCTATCCTTTTAGGCCAAATGATTGTTATTCAGGAGAAACAGAGTTAACAGCAGGAGGTGAATACTGCAGACCAGTGTTGAATGCCGCGGATAATGATTGTGAGGAGGTCATGACATTACCGCAGGTAAAAGGGTTATGCAATGCCGCAGATAAGTTCATTGCAGAAGAAATTCCTGAAACTGCCGCAAGAGATATTACAACAGGAGTCACTGCAAGTCAAGAAACTACCGTAACTGAGTCTACTACCGAAGAGCCTGTTGTATCTAGTGCAGTGCCCATTAGTGGTCAAAGTCGTGTAGAAGTTCGACGTAGTGCACGTGAGAGAACGCAGCCAAAGCGCTTTGATGGTTTTGACGTTCAATTGCCACCCTCCACTGTGCCAGCACAGCCTGCCCTTCCTTCAGCTGACTCATCGGTATATCCTTTATCACATTATGTCTCTTATGATAGATTTGCGCACTCACATAAAGCTTTCCTTGCGGCCATCACTTCTCATGATGAGCCAAAACATTTTTTCACAGGCAGTGAAACATAAACACTGGCGGGAAGCCATGGAGAAAGAAATCCAAGCTCTGGAGGAGAACGGAACTTGGGATTTGGTACCTCTGCCGCAGGATAAAAGGGCCATTGATTCTAAGTGGGTATATAAGGTGAAGTTTAAACCCAATGGAGAAATAGAGCGCTATAAAGCAAGACTTGTTGCAAAAGGCTTCACTCAAATTGAAGGGGTCGATTTCCATGAGACTTTTGCGCCAGTTGCTAAACTCGTTACCGTTCGATGTTTACTTGCTATTGCTGCCAAAAGGAGATGGGAAGTTCATCAGTTAGATGTAAACAATGCTTTTCTTCATGGAGATTTGGAGGAGGAAGTCTTTATGAAGATTCCTCAAGGTTTTGCTAAAGCTGGTGAAATAAGGGTTTGCAAATTGAAGAAATCGTTGTATGGCCTACGGCAGGCTTCTCGTAATTGGTATCATAAATTCACCTAGGCCTTAGAAGATGTGGGCTTTCGGCAGTCAAAGGCAGATCACTCTTTATTCCTTTATGATAAAGGTGAGACTTTCCTTACAGCATTGATATATGTTGATGATGTTATACTTGCTGGTAATAATGGTGATAAAATTCAAGAAGTTAAGAGTTATCTGAATGACAAGTTTGGCATTAAGGACTTAGGTCCTTTGAAATATTTTCTCGGAATAGAGGCTGCACGGTCACCTGCTGGGATAGTCCTTAGTCAGAGGAAATATGCCTTGGATATATTGGAGGAAAGTGGAATGGATGGCTGCAAACCTAGTGCCTTTCCCATGGAACAGAATCATAAACTTCGAGCAGATAGCAATGGTCCAATCATTGATGCAGCACAATACAGACGTTTAGTTGGGCGTCTTCTGTATTTAACGGTTACCAGACCAGATCTTGCATTTGCAGTAAATGTTCTCAGTCAGTTTGTTAGTCCGCCGCGGCAGGAACACATGGATGCTGCATTGAGAGTTTTGCGATACTTGAAAAAGGCTCCAGGGCAAGGAGTCTTATTATCAGCTAAGGGTGATTTGTTCCTGACAGCATATTGTGATGCGGATTGGGGAGGCTGTCTCACAACTAGAAGATCTTGCACTTGTTATTTCATCACATTAGGTGGTTCTCCTATTTCTTGGCGCACCAAACGACAGCAAGTTGTATCAAAATCTTCCGCAGAGGCAGAATATAGAGCCATGGCAGTCACAGTGAGTGAATTATTGTGGTTGTGGTGGTTGTTAACTGACTTACAATCACCGCAAACGGAACCTACTCCATTATTTTGCGATAATCAAGCGGCTTTACATATTACTGCTAATCCAGTTTATCATGAGAGAACCAAACATGTTGAAATGGATTGTTATTTTGTTCGGGAAAGGGCACAATCAAGAGAGATTGCACCTCGGAAGATCTCCACTGGTGCTCAGCTCGTAGATATCTTTACCAAAGCCTTGGGCAAGGATCGATTTGAATCATTAGTGTTCAAGTTGGGCGTTGCGAATCTTCACGCGCCAACTTGAGGAGGGCGTGATGAAATAAGTCAACTGTGTATTTACAGCAGGATGCAAAGTCAACAGTTTGTTTACAGTAGGATCCAAGATTGAAGCCGAAAATCATGTTGACGTGTCCGCAAATCATGTAGATTGATTCGTATCGTGTACATTTATTAACTTGTCAAATATAGTCTTACCGCAGGAACCATAACCTTATCACAGGATGTATATATATGTAATCTACCTTTTTGTTAAGAATATCAATTCATTCTATTCCAACCAATTTCTTTTTCGATTATCAATTTCTTCAAGCATATCACTTATTTTTTAAATAAGTTAGTTTTTTTTAATATCTTTACATTATCTTTATGTATTTTTTAATATATATATATATAGATAGAGAGATAGAGAGAGAGAGAGAATAAGGTTCCTAAAAAGACCCATAAGGATTTAATTTCTTCAAGTGTTTTTCAAAGATCAGTAATCTTAATAAATCCAACAATAATTCAAATTATTTGTACAGTCTTCAAACCAATTAAAAAACTCAAAAGAATAAAAGAAAAAGTTTTAACCAAAGAAAATAAAATTCCAAATGGTAGATAAGGTTTGTGATCGCTTATAGTAATATTTATCAATTATTATAGTTTTACTTATTATATTAATTTAATATATAAGCATAAGATATGTAAGATATATATAGTTATCCTTTTAATTATTTTTTTAGTTAATATATATTTACATATTAAATCTTTACCATAAATGATCTATGAGGATTTTTTTTCCTTTTATGTGTTACATATTTTTATTCGTACTAATATGCATACTTATATCATCCTTTTTATTGCTAAGTTTACATAGAATCATATATATAATATTATTATTGGTACATATATTATTATATGTTTTACTCACATATATATAATCATATTTAAGATTATTAGCTTTACTTATACATATTATTTGTCTATTTATACAAAATTCAATCTATTGTTTCCATAAATTGATCATCTTGTTTTAAAATGTATTAAGTGCACATTGCCAAATAAATATTATTATTGAAGATCTTAAAATAAAAAATTAATAGACCCATCATGCAATATTACAGTTTCATTTCATCAAAATTAAACATATACATAGAGCATAACATGATATTATTATTAGAAATTTTTTAAATTATTATACAATACTAAACAAACATTTTCCTTTTCAAAAAAAAGTAACATTTTCTATTCATAATTTGGATTTTGAATACAAAAATTTCAAGATTTTAAACTTCTTGCCGAAATTCAAAAAATTTTGGATACAAAAATTTCAAATAAAACAGTTTCATATGTGGTCCTATGTGGCATGAGGAGAACATGTCCACATAGGATCCATCTCATATTTCTCTCTCATGCTTTCTATGATTCTCTTATAGAATATATATATATATATATATATATGATTGATTTATAGGCTAATTTATTATTATTAACAAGCTTCACAATCCACATCATCCTCATCATCACTTGGCCATCCTTTTCTCATCCTATGTTGGTCTTGCATAGGGCAACTATTAAGCTTTGGCTTCAATAAATTATTCCTCCAAATATGGTTTAATATTGTATTCTTTAATTTCTTCTGACTTGCTTTTATGCCTTTTTCTAATCTTACATAGCTTAAAAGCCATCTCCCTTCTTGTTCTTGGACTTTAGATTGTCCTATACATAGTAAAATAACACCAAACAAATAAGAAGCTCCAAGATGTCCTGCTCTTGCTGCACTACGTAAACAGTTTAACCTTTTTCTTCCTTTGACAAACTGAAATAATCAACCTGATTCATGAAGTAATTATGCATTAAAATTCCCATGACTTTTTGCAGGTCGACACAAGAAAATGGTAAAAATAGAAAAAACAATTTTCAAAATCATACCACTCCTTTCCTGTATAAGGCTTCTAGGTGCCCACTCTTTTTGCACTCTTCCAAAAATAAAGTTTGTTTAGTTGATTTTGATGGATGCAGGGGATGACAAGGAACTTATCAAGCGACACATGTTGAAGTATGTAATTTTCATGAGAAATTTGATGGAAAACTTTGCAAATGCAACGATATCATACAAATTTATGAATGCAAATTAATATGGTATTATATATAGAATCAAAACATATAATATAAATATAATACAAAGTTTTATCTCAAAAAATATAATACAAAGTTTTGCATATAAAGGAGAAGAAAATCACACCTTAACTTGACATCTACGAAATCGTGGAATAAAGAAGCGGCCACCTGAGTTACAACATTTGTGATCAGCTCATTCGGAACAGTTAAAATTGTCGGAAACGACTTTCTTTAGCTTCCTTTTGTTTTGGCTAGTCTAGTCAAATGGTTTTCTGAGGTTATGCAATCATGCTGAAGCTTTGATGAGATAGATATTAAGTGCATAGAAATACATTAAAATAGTTAACAACTACTTACCAAAAGAAGAGAAGGCAACAAAAGTTACACAGAAGACAAGTTCTTTTAGTGTTTACTATGATCCCCACTAAATCAATGTTGACTTCTGACAATATATTAGCCTAAAATCAATCATATATATATATATATATATATATATACATAGAATCGATCCGAATGTACTTTTTAACCGTACCGCGATCCAAACAAACGTATCGGAGAAGACTACCCCCAACGTATCTCGTACCGATCAACCAACGATCCTCATACCCTTATCTGTTCCGCAACCTGGATCGTTCCGCGATCCAAGTAACATTGATAAGTGTTTCCTCTGTAATTATTGAACATTGAGTCTACAACAATGAAGTACAATATTTGTGAAATACTTAAACAAAAATGACTTAAATGCCATTTTGCCCCCTTTCCTTTACAAATAAGCACTAAAACCAGAATAATATATATATATATATATATATATATATATATATTAATTTGTTGAAATAGTATTTGTTGGCTTAGTCTCTTTTAAGGAATATTATGATTTCAAGTTCAGAAGATTCCTTCAATGTTTATTTATATGTAATTTTTTATGTTTTATATTTTATTTTGCCTTTTAATTTGGCATTAGTAACGTGCAGATTGGTCGTAGTGTTTTCTTTTTTTAAAAAAAAGGGGGGGATAATGTCAAAAATACTCTTTTTTTCAACATTGTTATTGTTAAGTTTTCCATGGTTTGTCATCGGGCATTTGGCCTGATGGTAGAGTGCTGGACACTTAATTCCAGTATACCTGGACCATGAGGTCTTAGGTTCTACTCTTACGAAATGTGAGTTACTCTCACGGAATTGTGAGTTTTCTTTGTAATTTATTTGTTTGTGTATTTAGTATGTTGGTAGTTATAGATAGTGAAATTAGAGATAATTTGTAAATAGGGAATTCAATGTATTAGCACGATAATCGTGTGGTGAGGGACTATTTCTTCCCGGCGTTTGTAATCTCTGATTATTGATTAATGAAAGTAATTATTCTAAAAAAAAAATAGTTTTCCATGGTTTTTTAAACTGGATCAGACCGACCAGTTAGAGTGGTTAAACCGATTACCAGATTCCTATATGGTCCTGACAGTGTATCACTTTCCGGTCAGTCAACAGCCGGAGATGACCGGTTCAATCATCGGTTGGACCGGGTAACCGGATCGATTTTGACTGATTCTAGACATGTTGACTAGATTTTAAATTTTCAAAAAAAGATTTGTTGGTGGTGGGATTTGAACACACAACATAGGAAAAAAGTCATAAATTACTTAACCACTCTACCAGAAAGCTTTTAATATCATTATTATGCAACAATTAATATTTATTATATATGAAATTTTTTTTGTTAACCTCAATTCCTAATCAGACAGGACCGTGGCTGAACCGATCGGACTGGTCAAATTGGTGACCGGACCCTTCACTGGTTCCCTGGCCAATCTGGTTTCAAAAAACCTTGAAGTTTTCTACAACTTTCAATTAGTTCTTCAATTATAATTTTATATACTTGAATTTGTTCTAAAAATCCTATTTTTACTCTAAATCTGAATTACTTTATCAGGTTGTCATAATTTTAATCATTTGTAAAAAAATTTTATTTATCTATATTTATGTTACAAAATTTTCCATTTATCTATATTTATGTTTAATGGTAGAAGGAATGTAAATTTGGATTTGAACTTTGGATTTGCTTCCAATTTCTTTATTAGAATTTTTTAATTTTTTTAATGCTTGAGAAATTGACATTGTTTGGATAAAAAGAAACACATATCAAGCTTAAAAAATCGCTTGAAACACATGAAAAAAAAAAAAGCAATGGTAAGTTTATGCTTGATTAGATATTTTATAATTTTTTTATCAAGTTAGTTGATATTTTGTATTATTTTACATTTTTTATATGTGTTATTACATGTCCATATTTCTATCATGAGAATTGAAAATTTATTGATTAAGAGTAAAATATGATAAAAAAAAAAGAATACAAAAATAAAAGGTGTTGCGAAAAAATAAAGAAAGAATAGATTACATGTAGTTTGTAGAGTATAAGACTAAGCAACCTAGGAGAGAAGACATGTATAATAGGGAAAATGTACTTTTGGACAAAAGGGCATTTCTGATATTTTATTTAATTTTTCATTACACCTAATAATGATACCATTACACCTAAAAAGGATCATTACACCAAATAGGGACAACTTTTCATTATACTACCATCCGGTGATTATTTCAAACTTCAATACACCTAACTGGAATTCTCCAAAAAACAATCACATCTCTTTACTTGTGTGCATTACTATAATATACAGGGACCGCAAAAGAACAAAATTGAAAGTTCAGGGACCAAAATGTACATTTTAGTATAATAGAGGGACCACCTGGTTATTTTTATTGTTTTTAATTTTATTTTTTATTAAAAAAACAAATTTAAATTTATATGCCAGTGACACGTGGATGCCACATCAGCATATTAGACAGCGTTAGCGCCATTTTGATGGGTTTATCATGGCTTGATAACGTCAGAAACCGTTGGGAACACTTTTGATAGTAAATGGACTATTTGACAGAAAAAAAAAGGAACCAAACGGTAGAAATCATATAGTAGAGGGAGCCCGGATACTTTCACCCTAAAACTTAACTAGACCTAAGTACGAAACCTTGGATCAACGATTTGTGTGTCAATAGCAATGAATAAAAAACCGGACCGGATCGGCCGGTTCAACCAGGAACTGGTGTCCAGTCCGGTACCGGTACACATGTAATATTGGAAAGTCAACGTGCCGCGTTGATCCGGTTCAACCGCGGTTGAACCGGACAATTTATCGGTTTTTTGACCGGTTTGTGATTCGGTCAACTTTTTCCATTTTGAAAATTTAAAAAAAAACAATTTCAAATGGTAAGAATCGAACCTCACACACTTTGAATGAAGACAAAAGGTTTACCTACTCCACCAAAGTGTTATTTAATGATTATTTCATCATATATTATATTTATTTTATACTAAAAAATATTTTTCTTCATAAAAATCTTTTAAAACGGTTTAACCACAAGTTCAACCGATTGAACTGGTTAAACTGGATACCGATGGCCTCACCGGTATGACCTCCGGTACGGTATTTTATTCATTGGTCAATAGATCCGTTTTTTTTTAATTACCAAAAAAAGATAAAACCTTGGATCAAGATTTGTGTCCTTGTGTGTTAATAGATTGGGTAACAACTTTTTATGCTCCATTTGGCGTTATATAGAATCTTTTGGGTATATAGCGTTTTTATAGAATCACACCCTTAATATATTGCTTTCCAACCTTTTTTTCTTTTTCTTCAGTGCGCCATGTTCCTCCTTGACGGGGCCAAAACAAAGGAAAAGACAAAGAACTATGTTCACACTTACTCACTTAGATCCCAAAGCAAATTTCTTGTCTTTCTTTAAACCAAAATATGGAACTCTTTGTTATTAGCCAAAAATTATATATGGAACTATTTGTACCAACAAATTCAAAGAATGAATAATGATTGATTGAGGTGATAAAGGTGAATATTTAAATTTGATCTCGTGAATATATTTATTAAAAGAATTTTTTTTAAAGCTTTTAGTAACATTAAAACCGTCCCATTTTCATTTTCTAAAATCAAAAAAATCAAGGAGTGATATATAGTGGCAGCAAATATGAATATATTCTTTAAAAAATGAAAATGATGAATCTAAAAGAAGAAGTTGTTTTTAATTTTCACTCCAACACCAGGCACCAGCATTAAATATTGCCTTAAAAGTTGGCCATCATGGCAAGTTTGATATGAAAAGCATTTAATGATAACAAAAGATTTTTTTTTTCCGATGATTTTACTTTATGATCTACAGGTTAATTAAAGCGGTTCTTGAATCACTCATCTTTGTGTCATTTTTTAAAGTTTTCTGTTGATAGAATTACACATAAACGAGAGCGAAAAGGTTTCACACGTGTTAAAAACTTATGAAGAAGGTTTGAGACTCAAAATCATCAATATGTCTCGGGTTGTAAAGCACGATCAAGATCTAAACGCGAAGAATGACTACTTTTTCAATTTATTGTAATTTCTAGTACCAATTTAGTAATTTTAAATGAAAACAACATTATTTTTCTTTAAAAAAAGGTTTCTTTTTAAAAAAAAAAACAAAAGGCTTCTTTATTTATTGCTCAATATTAACTATAGGTTGAATAATTGTCTTAAGGTTAGATTTTTAAGATATACTAGCTACGGATCCGCGCTTCGCGACGGGGTTATGAAAGGTGGGAATAATTAAATATGAACATATAGATATTAGCCTGTAATGATAATTGATTTTGCATAGTTATCTTTATATTTTATTCATTTAATAGCTTTTGTATAAGCTATGAATATCAGAAGTATAAAAAGGATATAAGAAAAATATTTAGTTGGTGTTTTTTAAACTTAGGTAGCTTCTATAAATGGCTAAATAACCAATTCAGGATATAACGTTTGCCGCGCCGATCAATTTGGGATACAACGTTTAAGAACGATTATTTCAGGATATAACGTTACGTGATAAGATCAAATCAGGATATTTTCAGACGGATTCCAATATTTGAATTACACGCTCCGTGATAGCGCGTAAACTTAGAAAAAAAAAAGACATACTTTTTTTTAGCCAGGTGGAAAAAAGAAAAAATATTTAAAATGAAAAAAGCAAATATCATCATCTCCCAAACTCAACCCAGATCCACCTCCATTTGATTCCCTCCCCAATTTCTTTGAAACCCAGTTTGTTTTTCACTCAAATAAAGTTACCTAGATCTTTGAAACCCTTAAAAATACAACAACCATGAAATCCACATCGAGATTTTTCACGATCGGGCTAGTAACAGCCTTGTACTGATCCAACATTGGTGTATTGTTGTTAAACAAATATATACTGAGCAATTATGGTTTCAAATACCCAATCTTCTTAACCATGTGTCACATGACAGATTGTTCTTTGTTAAGCTACATAGCAATTGCGTGGATGAAGATGGTTCCTATGAAGACAATTCGATCTAGGGTTCAGTTTTTCCAGATCTCGGCTTTGAGTTTGGTGTTTTGTGTGTCGGTGGTGATTGGGAATATTTCCTTGAGATTCCTTCCGATTAGTTTTAATCAGGTTATAGGGGCTACAAACCGTTTTTCATAGCCGTTTTCGCTTACTTGATAACATTTAAGAGGGAGGCTTGGCTTACTTATGTTACCCTTTTCCCTGTTGTTACTGGTGTTATCATTGCCAGTGGGGTATTTATTTTCCCTTTTGTTCTTGCTAATTGTTTACTGGATAATGACATTGTTAGCTTTTTTCCAAGAAATGGGTTGTCTTTATTTTGTTGGTTTGATAAAATTTTGAAAGTGATCATAGCTTTTTTCCTGGAGGGAGAATTATTTGTGATTTAATTGGAATGTGAAAATGGTTTTTCTTTATTTAATTGCAATTTTGTTTTGGTTTGACTTCTAATTTCATTGGAATGTAGAGATTGGGTTGCTTTGTCTTGTTTAAAATTCTATTTGATTATAGGTTAATGAAATCTGGCTATATATTTTTTGGCCGGAGGGATCTGGTTATATTTGATTGGAATATGGTTGTTCATATATATCAATGTTCTTTATCTTCATATTTTTTAAACTTTTTTAGACTTGTTTGATCCAAAAAGTAAGGGATAAAACAAAAAGGAATTGTTATTGAATAGGAGTAGAAGGGTGGTTGGCGGCTGAAAGGAAAGGAAGAAAAAAAATTAATAGCTTTTTTTTTGGCACCGAAAAAAAAATAATAGCTTAAGTTGGCTATTTTTTATTTATTAATTTCTTTTATTTTTTTTCTAATTTTCAAATATTTTTTATTTTAATAAAATCCACATGGCATCCATGTCATCACATCATGGAGCGTGTAATTCAAATATTGGAATCCGTTTGAAGATATCCTGATTTGATCTTATCAGGTAACGTTATATCCTGAAATGATCGTTCTCAAACGTTGTATCCCAAATTGATCAGCGCGCCAAACGTTATATCTTGAATTGGTTATTTAGCCTTCTATAAATAGCGATTAATTGTCGTAAGTTGGGAAATTAAGACCACACTTTGCAAAAAATAGAACAACACATTCTTATATTACATCGGAAGTCTAGACAAAAGAAAAAATATTACTGGACAAAAGATTTTTTTTCTAGCTACAAATAAATAAAATTACCTTGATTAACATTAACAATAAAAATAATATGAATACAAGAGGGTTACTCCGCTAGCGCTGCGGAGTCTTTTCATTACAATCATTTTGTTATAGTCATGACGGATACAGGGTGGGGGCACCGAGGGCAAGTGTATTTTTAGGTTTCTCAGATTTCAAAAAGTAATTTATAAATACTAAATTTAACCCCTTGAATATTGAAATATTGATAGACTATTGAGCATTAAAAAAACTTAAGTTGACTTGATATTCTTCAATTGAGTAAACACTTTCGCTTTTCAAAAAAAAAAATGCAAATACTTTCAACTCTCTAAATCTTTTGGCAAAAAAAAAAAAAAAAAAAAACTCTCTAAATCTAAAGATCAAAAGAGACACTACGCATCAAAAAGTCTTTCACATTAAAAACCTTTTTTTTTCTCTTTTTTTTTTTGTTGTAAAATCACATTGGAAACCTTTACTAATAGTAGGTAATTGTCTTGAACCAAATAATCCTACAGTGCATATATTACTAATATGACAAAACTATAGAGAATAATAATGTTACCATTATGCATTTCTCAGGAAGTCGTAAAAATTTGAAACTAATCCATGGTATCATAAATTCAATTAGTAATTATTAATATGAGTTACAGATATGATATAACTATTGGAAAAAGTAAATCTCTCAAGAAATTTCCTTGGAATATAGGGTACAAATGAAATAATGCAACTATATAAAATTAACAATACAATGCTAGAGTGAAAAAATCATCAGTCAATGGTTGAAAAACTTTTGTAGAACTGGGCAACTGAAACGAAACGTTAAAATTTAAATTCCAAATAAGCAAGTGAAAAAAAAGGGAAACTAATTAGCATTAAAAGGAATGCATCAAGTGTGAATCCCTAAATTCATTTAAAACCCACTAACAAGGAGCATAATCCAGAGGGCATGAACCAAATATATGTCAGATTTCTTTAATGGCCCAAAACAAACAAAAATCATCAAGTGTGAATTGAGGACGATGAAGTAAAAAACCAAGTGATTAAATGACGAAAACGGGGCGATTAGCTCTTCCCTGGTTGAAAGTTGAAAAGGGCAGTTAGTCTTTTCCAGAGTGTATAAAATTAATATGTAGTATATATAATCAACACCAACACCAAATTAACTTTATAATTCAGCGAAATCAATGATTAAATTCGTTACTAAATTGAGTTTTTTGGACCTTCATTCATGTAATATAGCATATGACATATATAATTTGATTAAATAATTGTAATTAACCGACACTTGAACAACCTCAATCGGACAAATGGACTGAAAATTATACAATATTAAATAGACGGGCAATTGAAACCACAAAATTTCGGAAGCCTTTTTTAAAATCAAAACATTAAAATTGACTTCTAAATTCTTCATGAAAGTTATATATCATGAAATCACATTTTAATAGACACTTGAATCACCTTAATCGGACAAATAGAACAAAAATTACAATATTAAATAGATTGGCAATTGAAACCACAAAATTTCGGAAGTATTTTTTAAAATCAGAACATTAAAATTGACTTCTAAATTCTTCATGAAAGTTATAGATCATGAAATCACATTTTAATAGACACTTGAATCACCTTAATCGAACAAATAGAACAAAAAATACAAAAATGAAAGGCTAAAATCTCAATTAGGGCCCTGAACTTTGCCTAAAGGGTCAAATAAGTGCCCAAACAATGAAAAGGTCAAATTAGTGCCTGAACTTTTCGATTTGGGGCAATTCAGTCCAAAATGTTAGATTATAAGTATGTTAAATGTAAATAATTCAAAACATTTTGGACTGAATTGACCCAAATCGAAAAGTTCAGGCACTAATTTGACCTTTTCATAGTTTAGGCACTTATTTGACCATTTTGGCAAAGTTCAGGGTCCTAATTGAGATTTTAGCCAAAATGAAAGCCGAAGCGTTAAATCGTCCAACCCATAATTGTAAAAGATTAAATAACATAAAACATAAAAATATGAGGATCATTTGATAAATAATCCAGCAAAAAAATATTTGTTTATGGTGACCAAACATAAAATTTCTCTCTTGAACCCTCCACGAAAGGCTAAAATCCCAATTTGGTACCAAACCTTTTAGGAAAATACCAATTTGGTACCAAACCTATAATTTCGGATTATTAGGTACCAAACGTTTGAAATAGCGTCCAATCAAGTACTTTATTAGGGAGTGCAACTCATGCGCCATTAATTCATATCTCTGTTATCTTACGTGGCATTTTTTAATATTTTTAATATTTTTTATAATTTTTAATTTTTTAATTTTTTAATATTTTAAACCGGCTCAAATAGGTATTAAACGTTTCAAAATTGGATCAATTTAATACTAAACGTTTCAAAATTGGATCAATTTAGATTTTCTCTTTTTTTTTTTTTTTTTTGCTTATTTAAAGGGAAATAAGAATTTTGGCAATGGAAAATAAGAAGCAACTTTTTAAGACAAATAATCAAATATGCTAAGCTTGCATAAATTAAATAAATTTTCAACATGTAAAGCCATTAAATACAATCATCTTGAACAAAAAAATTAATACAACCATGAGAAATATCAATTTTTTTTTTGTTTTCCCTTTCAACCAACACTTATGCTTCCCTCAAAACAGCCCCAATGATCAAGCAGGTTGCCCCAATCACCCTTTGACCAAATTTAACAACTTCATATTGTACCAAGAATAGTGGGACTAGGATTCACCATGGAAAATAGACCTGAGACTCCACTCAACAAGCTGCAAAAGGAAGGGAATGAGAGTTTTGAACATAAGTGCAAAATGCAGGAAGTTTAACAGTGTATGCAGAGGCAAGGGTGCAAGGAAAGTTCAAAATGAGTTCAATTAGACAAGATACAAGGCTCTCAAACTTTGCTATGCAGAATCAAATGCTTCCCTCCAATAATCACGAATGAAAGGCAGTCAACAAACAAATAATATGAGCATTTTAAGAGCAATAAATCAGATTTATTAACCACAGTACCCAAGTAAACATAACAGTTGCAAGGAAATATCCCACCAGGCATTAATCGAGTACATACAAGTGCACCAGAGTTCAAGGCAGTACAAAGAAAAAAGGCCTAGCCATTATTTAACCCTTAAATGCAACCTCAGCAGCCTAACCTTTCACCAAAATCACCTTTGCAGCAAGAAACCCACATGATTACATCATAGTCGCAGCTCACATGATCATTAACCATGAATTAGTTCACTTTGAACCACATGAAGTCAGCAAGCAGATTGTTTAGATTCCCATATATGCTTAGCATTTGCCGAGATAATCGTATGTTTAGTTTCCCATAGCTCCTTCACATAAATCACAATTTTGTACATGATACCCCAAGGTACAATGTAGAGCCACCAAGAATTTGCCAACAGATTGTAAAAGTGCCATAAAATAAAAGTGCCTTAATAATATATATGACATAAAAAGATATTCAAATCATTCCAAAAATGACAAATTGCATTTTATTAATGGCTAATCCTACCACCAGAAATCCCTGGATTGTTAGACAAAGTTACACAATTGAATTGACTAATGCGTTCACAAGTTTAATTAATTATCAATTAGCTTCATGTCAGCATCTTCACCCGCACAAGTGAAAATGATGTTCTGTGATCAAGCAATAAAGAGTACCCACGTAAAATAAGATATTATACCAGAATATATATATATATATATATATATATATGCACTTTCCATATTCAAAATCCATTTGAACCAATTACACAAGTACAAACCTTTGGCTTCAAGTCACAGTGAACAACACCCTGAAGATGACAGGATGAGACCAAACTTAAAATTTGTATAACCCCAGCTTTTGCCTCTTCCTCAGTGCATATCGTTTCACTGCAATGGAGAATTAATGCTCTTAATTATCTCAATATCAAAATTAAGAAGACCATATATATGATGGTACAATGAAGTGAGGGCAAAAGGACAGAACTTAAAACAATTTTAGGAGGCTTGACTGAGAAGGGGGTAATAACAGATTTCGAAAACCCTAAAATTTTAAACGCAAAATTTAACAGATTTTTAAAATAAGGATTTTTTAACCCCTAAAACATTTCGACCATGGTAATATAATCCTAAACCCAAAAACTAATCATCTAAACACCCAAAAGACGAGATAAATCGACTAACCTGAAGAAACCCCAAATTCTCACTTTTCTTTCGATGAACCCTAGGTGACAGAGAAAACGACCAATTTGACCCACGATTCCACCGTAAACAAACACCAAAACGACTGATTCAACATTTTTCCAACCGAATCGAGCGTTGGTATTTCGAAGATGAACGAAATCGATCGATTGAACGATCGAGTTCGAAGAGAGAGAGAAGAGAAAGATAGAAGAAAATTTCGGGATTTTCTTTTTCTTGAAAGGGTTTACTTTCTTTTAACGCTTTAAGCTTTAAGACCCTAAAAAAATAAAATTAATTTAATTAAAGTTTCCAGATTTTTTAAAAATTTAGCCACGTGGCTAATTTTTTTTTAAAAAAATTAACATTAAACGCGCTCAATCGCGCGTGTTTCTCACATGTAACGGAAAACCTAAAAAAATACTAAATTGGACGCTATTTCAAATGTTTGGTACCTAATAATCCGAAATTATAGGTTTTGTACCAAATTGGTATTTTCCTAAAAGGTTTGGTACCAAATTGGGATTTTAGCCCTCCACGAAACTCATTAATCAAATTCAGGTTTCGGACCCTTGACGAAAGTTGTAGATCACACAATAACCTTTTAACCAACACTTGAACAATCTTAATCAGACAAGTGGACCTAAAATTATAGAATATTAGATAGACCGACAATTGAAACCACAAAATTTCAGAAGGATTTTTTAAAAATCAAAACATTAAAATTGCCTTCTAAATTCTTCATGAAAGTTATAAATCATGAAATCACATTTTAATAGACACTTAAATCACCTTAATCGGACAAATAGAACAAAAAATACAAAAATAAAAGGCGAAGCGTTAAATCGTCCAACCCATAATTGTAAAAGATTAAATAACATAAAATATAAAAGTATGAAGATCATTTGATAAAGTCTGATGAGCTGAGCCGATAGGCGAAGTGGCGTTCACGCTGAGAAGTTCAGTTAAGTCGGAGAACTCTCGCAGAGCCGTAAAAAACAAATCAATAAAGATTGACAATATAAGAAATCGAATTCGAAATCGACTCAATGATGGAGAGCGGCACAGAGACTCGAGGGCGATAAATAATCCAGCAAAAAAATATTTGCTTATGGTGACCAAACATAAAAATTCACTCTTGAACTCTCCACGAAACTCATTAATTAAATTCATGTTTCGGGCCATTGACGAAAGTTGTAGATCACACAATAATCTTTTAACCAACACTTTAACAATCTCAATCGGACAATTGGACCTAAAATTATACAATATTAAATAGACCAACAATCGAGACCACAAAATTCCGGAAGCATTTTTTAGAATCAAAACATTAAAATTGGCTTTTGAGTACTTCATGAAAGTTGTAGATCATTAAATTACCTTTAAATAGACATTTAAATCACCTTGATCGGATAAATAGAATAAAAAATAAAAGAATTAAAGTCGAAACGTTAAATCGTCCAACCTAGAATTTCTGAGGGATTAAATAGCATAAAACATAAAAGTATAGAGATCATTTGCTAAATATTCCAGGAAAAAAAGATTAGTTTATTGAAAGTGGGAGCCATAAATAGTAATTTTTAATCAAAGTTCCCAAAATGCCCTGGCTATCAACCTAAATAGCGAAAAAACCGAGTATGAAATACTGAAATACCCCTGACAATTTGTTCTTGGGTGAATGTGGTGTATTTTATAGCTGGACGGAAACGTAATTTCCTTTCCAACTTTAATGTATAGTATATATATATATATATATATATATATATATACACTACTACTATACTAAGGCTCTGTTTGGTTCATAGAAAATAACTTCTAGAAAATATTTTCTATATATTCTGGTGTTTGATAGAAAATAGAGTAGTCAACAGAAAACAACCCACAAGTCAACGGAAAATACACCCATTACACGGGAATAGGGCTGTAAATGAGCCGAGTTTAGTCGAGTTTTGGAAAGTTCGAGCTCGACTCGATGGAAAAACTCGAAGCTCGAAACTTGACTCGAACTCGTCGAGCTTCTATTTTTCAAGCTCGTGCTCGACTCGTTACGAACTTGAGCAAGCTCGAGCTCGACTCGATAAGCTCGTTAGCATATACAATTTTTTCAATATTCAATAATAATAAACATTTTAATAACATTTTAATTATAAAATATCAATAATTTAATAAGGTATTATTGTAATTTAAATATTAACATATATATATTATAAAAATATTATTAAAAATACATAGGTGCTCATTTAGGCTCGCGAGCCGCTCGAGTCGAGTATTAGAAAGCTCAAGCTCGACTCGTTTATTACTCGAGCAGCTCGAGCTCGAGCTCGGCTCGTGAAAAATCGATTCGAACTCGAGTATTCTTCGAGTCGAACACGCGTAGCTCATGAGCAGCTCAACTCATTTACAACCCTACACGGGAAATTGTCTTCCGCTCGAGAGGTGCGGAAGACAATTTCTTTTGTCATAATTATTGTCTTTACTTCAACTGACTAACCCCAAACCACCAAAAACTATCTTCTTTACTTCCCACTGTCATCTTTACTTTCCCTTCACGGCTTCACCCTCCTGCTGCCAAAGCATCGACAAGACCACCGACGGTAAATTCCTCATCTCCAGCATTCCTTTACTCTCTCATATTATGTATCTTTTTCTTCCTCATCTCATCTATTTTATTGTTTTATTGCTCAAGATAATTTGTGTATTGTGATTTTTGGGTTTTTCTGATTTTGGGTTTCTTTTTCTGCCATCATTTTGACTTTGATTTTGCTTCTTATCTCGTTCTATTATCTGGTTTACCAAATGTGATGAGATTGTGAGAACTACTCTTTTTTTAAGGTCTACAATTCATAAGATCTATGTATTGATACCTCAATTTACACTTGAGGATAAATTGGTCTTCAATAATGTTAGAACAAGATGTGTGGCTCAGATTTAATCTAAAATCGTAAGCTAGGTTGGATTTGATGCCATCTTGATCATAATCTAATTAGGAAAATAATTTTATTTTTCTAATTTACTACTATTAGGCCGAAAATTAGGAATAATTATTGGAAAATAATAATTATTTTATAATTATTATGTAATTCAATAATGATGGTCAGAAAGGAATTAAAGTCATCTTATTTGATCTTCAATTCTGACAGAGGCTTAATTCTTATATGACAACCATCCTAATTTATGAAAATATATTATGCCATGTCTAAATTAGACACGTGGCATGATATGTGGCGCAATAAGGCCTAATCCCAACCGCCTATGCCCTAATTTGATCATCCAGGTCAAATTTGCAACTTTTAATTTTGTTCAATTAAGGACAAAACACGAAATTGATGCAATTGAAAGGACTAGGGTGATGCGATTCCCAAATTGAACATACCATGATGATCCTTGAACTTCATAGATCATTATGGCAAAATTTCATCTTAGTCGGACTTAAAATGAAAAACTTATTCACATTTTTCAATTAAGGACAATTTGGGGTGTGAAACCAATTTCACTATGATGGAGATGTCAATTTTGACCAAGATTTTTCCCATGGTCTTAAGATGATATTCGAACCTTACTTGTGAAATTTGGACTCAATCCGACACTGGACATAACTTTTCCGTTGTTTTCAATTAAGGACAACTGCTCGGGAAAGGTCAAATTGGAGCTTGATTTGACTTTATTTTCATGAAGTCATTTTAGATATGTCATATTATGGATGAAGGCAAGTCAATTTCTTGGTTTGCTCATTCATTTCGGCCATTTTATGATAACTTTTGTAGATCTTTCAATTAAGGACATAGGGCTTTTCACCCCGGTTTAGTCATTTTTGAATCTGATTTTTGTTTTGACCGAACTAAGGGCCAAATATGGCCAAGATATGCTGTATTTCGTGGCTGTATGGCTATTGGTCGAAAATTGGGTTCAATTTGGCTATTTTTGGCAGCAAATCAAGATTGCAGTGCAGGAGAACCAAAGCCCCATCAAGTTGGATTGTGTCAGAATGAAGGAGATTGCGTCAAGGACATATTGGATAGGTGATGGTCGGCCTTGGTGATCATTTTGGAGGCTGTCAACATTGAAGATTACATCAAATCTCCTAAATATCTTCCAAGAAGGTTCCTTGAATCGTCAAAATAGGAGGTGAATCAAGCTAGGGCCAGTCATATTTGAAAAATACTTAGTCAGCAAGCATAAGCAGAGGCCGTCGGCCTTGGTAGCCAAGGCAAGGCCGCCCCCTATATAAAGGGCCTTCCCCCCTTCATTTTTCAGTGCTCAATGCCTCTCTCAAAAGCTCCTACAGCTAAAACTAAGCTCCGCACTTATTTTCTCTCTATCCCAACGCCATTTTTATGCATCAACCCTGCAAAATTATCTTTTTTCTGCAAGAGCCAGCCTCGTTCTTCAATATTTTCTCAGTTCAATCTCGTCTCTGGACGTTAAAACAACTCTCCGCGAGTTTTTCTTTACTTTCAGCATCGTCTTAAAACGTGAAACATTTGATACTTCTCTTTTTTCATATGGATAACAACCAGCTTGTAATTTTAATCTCTTTTTTTGGCAAGAAATCTTTTCAAACGCGTTCGAGTCAATTTGGGATCAATGATTTAAATGCTCCGGTGTGACTTTGATCCAGTTCCTGCAATTCACTCACTCTGATTTAATTTATTTTCCAGTGCTACGTGCACCATCAAAATGTTTTTATAACTTCTTTGTCATTTTCAGCAAAATGACTGGCACACCCCGCGCTGCCATTGAGTTCCTCGCAAAAACTCTGTTCAAAGAGATTTTTGGACCAAAACATCTCTTTTTGGCACGCCCGTTGGGACTCAAAATAATTGACTTTTTGGCACGCCGCGTCTGTCAAAAGTTTTCTTGCCCATCTCTCTTAATTCTATTTTAATTTTCACAAAATCTGGTGTCCGCCTAGTCAGGCTCGCACCAATCTTTTTCTTGTTCTCCAAAGCGGTGCCTCTCTAACCCGGACCACGCCGATTATCTCTTTTCTGACGTCCACGGTGTCCACCGACGACGGCCTTTGACGACTTGGAGCCGGACACAACAACTTATTTTCCCACTTCCGTCGTTTTAAAGGTTTCCTTTTTATTTTTAATTGTTTTGTTTTTCTTTGTTGCAAGGTCTTTCCGCAAGATCATGCCTCCAAAAAACAACAATGGAAAACGACCTCAAGAGTCGCCGAGCCAGGTGAAAAACACCATGGCCAATTCACCTAATAGGGAAGGATCACCAGATCCTGAAATCTCCATCTGGCGCTCACTTGAAGCGATTGCAGTAACTCTCAATAAGATTGATGAGTCACAAAATAATTTGATCCAAACTTTGGATCAACAAAGAACGGAATCGCAAGATAGCATCCAAAACCTCATCAACAGGGTGGAAGTTGGACTCGAGGGGGCAAAACCAACGACTTGGTGCCCTACCTGCGCCACCTCCACCTCAACACGTTGCTAACAATGTGGTCCAGGATGCAAATAATCAGCAAGCACCACCGATAAGGCAAGGCGTTGAACAACAAGCGGTTGATGGCGAGAATGTCGTTCTATTTCTCCTTGATCCTGCTTTAAACCATGTTGAGATGTTCGCTGATAACATTGAGGAGGTCAACAATGCTGAACCTCGGGCCGCTGCCTACGTTCCACCACATGCCAGAAATGGCAATGGAAATGGCAATGAAAATGGCAAGGGTGCCAGAAATGGCAATCCCCATTATCCTTAGCAACGACCACCTCAAGCTGCGATGCCTATGCCAAATGCTCCAGTTGAAGGACAAGGACAGATCAATCAGAATCATATCCGAGATATGATCGAAGATATGATTGGACCTGCTTTTAGGAGGATCGGCCGACCTGCCTTTCACAAACCATACCCTAAGGAGCATGATCGAGTTTATCATTTCCTTGAGATTACAAAGTGCCTGATTTCACATGTTTCTTCGGAACATCAAGTGAACAGTCCACTTTAGAGTATATTGCTCGCTTTACAGTTCAATGTGGAGAAGCCAATTCTGGCTACCACAAACTGCAGCTTTTCCCAAATTCTATTACTGGGGCGGCTTTCACGTGGTATATCAACTTACCACCCAACTTAGTAAGGACTTGGGAGGACTTGGAAAGGATGTTTCATACTCAGTTTTACAGAACTGAACCTGAAGTATCCATGGCTGACCTGTTTCGCCTATACCAGAAAAAAGGGGAGCGAGCCGAAGACTACTTAGCACGTTTCAAGAAGCTAAGAAATCGATGTCGTACTCCACTTCCCGAAGAAGAGTTCGTACGACTAGCTCATAATGGGCTATAAATGGCACTTAGAAAGAAGTTTGAGGGGGTCGATTTCAGAGATTTCTTTGAAATGTCAACCAAAGTAGGAAGATATGAGGCTTTGCTTCGCGAAGATCATGAACGCCGAAGTTCAACTTATGACACTTATTACCAAGACCCAAATTTTGAGTTCGGCATTGCAGAGATCAAAGCTGATTAACCCATTGAATGCCCATCGCTTGTCAAGGCTGGCATAGGACATCCGCAAACACAAGAACGTTTTGCCACGATGTACAAACGCCAAGCAAACAAGAAATCATACGATGGAAGCAGGATTTATTCATTCGATGTGTCAAAGACCAACGGGGTTTTTGATTTCTTGTTTAAGTTAGGGATGATCAAGCTTCCTGCTAGTCATGTTTTACCATCGCCAGAAGATCTCAAAGGCAAGGGATATTGCAAGTACCATGACTTGTGGAAGCATGCCACCAACAACTGCACTGTATTCAAAAATATAGTGCAAGAAAAGATTGATCGTGGCATATTCAAGTTCCCTGAACCTCCTAAAAAAGATATGATAGTCAACAAGGATCCTTTTCCTGCTCCAGTACATATGACGACCGTCAATCTGCCAAAAGATGGTCGTTTAACTTCTAAGGCAAGGAATGAGGAGGTCATGAACAAGTAGCAGTATGCAGCGAATGGGAAAAAGAGGTCAAAATCGGCTTCAACACTTAATATAGTCGAACCTCAATTGGTAGATGGACTTCAACAACATGCCACCCCAGCCAATCATACCATCAAACCTTTCTCAACGGTTTCGAATGATCAACATGACCAAACTATGGTCTCAAGAGCAGTCGTTCAACGACTTAAAGCTCCAAGGAATAGGATCGAATGTTTATCATCTGATGATGATTTCGATTTTCCTCCAAAATCAGAAGCAAATAATAGGGTTCGAAGGAAGCTTGACTTCACAACTTCAACTCCAATCAAGGAGAGATCCAGATATTATCATGCTTCGAAAGCTAAAATTGACTATGGATATTGGAAAGATGAAACATATTTTCCAACTTCCAAGAAAAGTCAAAAGAAATCTTCCTCAACGCCATCTTCATCAAATTTGATTCACAATCAACCAAATGGGGGGCACAAGTTAGATCCACAAGATGAATCGTTTCTTGTGCCGCACTCCAAAAAGGTTAGAAATGAAATTCGGCCTTGGTTGAATCAAAGAAAAGATTAATACCGTGCTGCAGCTCTCAATAAAGAAATGCAACTACGTCAAAAGCAGGTCAATCGAACCTTAAGACCTCGAATGGTTAAGCCACCTTCTAAAGTCAAAAATGGAGTATGGCGTGAGGTTCTGCACCCCAAGTTTCCTAATCAACACAGAAACAGGAACACTTGGAGGAGGCATGAGTTGAGAAAGAGAGCTAAAGCAAGAAAAGATGAAGCAAACAAGGAAGATGGCAATCAACAAAGGTCAGATCCGGCCAATCAACACACAGTGGCCGAATCTCCTAAAAATAAAGAGCCTTTTTCTATCACTTCAAAGACATATGTCCGCGAATTGGTAAAAAAGGGGCTATGAACCTCACAAAGCTATGATTGCTATTGAAGAAGCAAAGCTCAACGAGCGTGAGTTCAAGCTTAACAAAACAGAAGCATAACTTCAAGATATGAGGCAAGCCTTGATTGGCATAGTCCATGGCAGTGAAAAAAATTCAAGCCAGGACTTAGCATCAAGGGCCCAAATGAATGAAGTTGATGTGCTACTCTACAGACAGATGGCTATGGATGCACTTATCATTGAAGATGAATCTAAAGAAAAAATCATCAGTGAAGATGAAAAGGAATCCTATTACAGGAATTTTCCTTATAGTGCATTGCAAAAGAAGCTGGAAACATGGCCGCCATTTGAAGTCACCGACAATTTGCTCAACATTGAAGAAAATCTACCATATTGGAAGATTGAAGTTTTGCTTGAAAATCCAACTTTGATCATTTCCAACGAAGAAGTCAATAAAGAGCGGATTGCACACATTGAGGCTGAAAATGCCCTTATGGCAAAGAAAGAGAAAATTGACGACATTGCTCGTAAATTGCTTAAGCGAATTGCCATTAAGGAAAAAGAAGAGTGTTAAGTGCCAATTCTTGGCGAGGATATGGATGTTGATGTTAGCACGCTTAACCAACTTCCATCCAACCAGCCTTCATTTGATCAAGAAATGGAGGAAGGTTCAGTAAATGAAGATAACAGGCAGTCAGCAAGCGAAAATCAATCCTTGCAGGCTGAAGACTTTGAAGATAAATCTGATTCAATGGTCTTTGGTCAGTTCATGGTCAATCTTCATTGTCATACTCTCACTTTGCCTTGCATTTTCTCTGCAAAATAGTGCATAAAAGTGGATGATCATAATCCACCCCCTTCAGGGGATAACGAAGAAGTAATCGAAGTCCCTTAGAAGGAGATCATACACTCGGGGGGCAATGATTGCAACGGTTCAAAGGCTATAGTTTTTACTAAGCCTGATGAAACCTCTACGTACCACATCAAACTTTTGTACATCAAGGCTTGCATCGATGGTATTCCTATAAATAGAGTTCTAATCGATAACGAGGCAACAATCAACTTACTTCCCTTTTCTTCACTAAAGAAAATTGGCAAGTGCAGTGATGACTTGATGCCTTCAGATGTTACTGTTAGTGACTTCTATAGAGTCGTCAAGAAGACTAGAGGAATACTCCCTACACAGTTAACCGTTGGCTCAAGAACTTCCTTGACAGCATTTTTTGTAATTGACTCCACGTCAACTTACAATATTTTGCTAGGAAGGGATTGGATCCATGCCAATTGGTGTGTGCCATTATCGTTACATCAATTGTTAATATTTTGGGATGGCGCAGAAGTTGAAGTGGTTAAGGCCAATAGCTAACCATTCAAAGTAGAATCTCATGCAGTGGATGCAAGATTTTACGATGGAACTTTTGGACCTGTCAGGTTCATGGGTCAAGACAAGTATGGCCGGCCATACCCAATCATTTCTACTGAGCAAATTCAACCAGAATCTCTAAAGGAAGCAACGGAAACACTTGTGCGGCCTGATGCTGTAATTCCTTACAAGTCGCTTCCATGTTCTCCTATCATAGAGGAGGTTCCATGAGTTCGCAACAAGATAAGGAAAAACCGGTCGAAAACGCTTTGAAGAAATTGTCGACTCATGCTCTAGAAATGAAGCTACATGAGATAGAGGATCTAGCCGCCCCACCAGTTAATGCGGCTAATCACAACAACATTTTCGACGAGATTACCATGGATGAGCTTGATCGTGCACCCATGAAGCTCGACGATCTTAAAGCCGAAGTACAAGATTTTTTGCTTGAAATCGATCTTCGCGCTGATGGCAAACCTGGTGATAAGTCCATAATTTTACATAATTATTGATATTATTTTGGAGCTTTTATTAGTTATTTTGATTATTTGATACTTAATTTCCTTTGATTTTCTTTCTTAGGTTTAATTGGAGATTTAATGAAGGAAAGGGACCAAATTGAATGAAAATAGAAGCTGGAAACACCAAGGAGGAATTTAGCCAAAATTTTTGAGGATTAAAATTATGGAGCAATTGAGAATGCGCTGGGATAGACCGCGCACGGGTAAGTCCAATTTCAAGATGCGGAATCTGCCTGGAACAAGCCGCGCGCGGGTGATGCGATTGGACCCGATTTTGACCTGATTTTTCTCCTATTTTGATGGGATTTCACCTATTTTCAACCAATAATTATTTTCTACGAATTTTGGGCCAATTAAAGTCAGATTCCACTTATTCCTAGCCCCATTAGGATTTATTAATTATTTGTAATCTTTATATTATTTTTCTTATTTCTTTTAGGTTTAGAATTTCAACCCCTATATAAAGGGAGGCTTTGTACTTAGAACAGGGGGATTTTTGGAGACAATTCTCTTCCACTTTCCTGAAGACAATTTTAGGGAGTTTTTTCTTCCTCTCTCATGTTCTTTATTTATTTTATAATTTATGTTTTTATTTTCATGAGCATGAGTAGCTAAATCCCTAATTAGGGTTTAGGGTGAAGCCAATTGGGTATTATTATTTAATTTATGTTTTGAATTGTTTTTCTTTTAAGTTAGATTTATTTTCCTTGTTCTTAATGAGATTTATATGCCTGATCAACATATAGATTGTTTTAGGGATTGTCATGGACTGACGGGTGAAGCATAATCTGTGCACTAGGAAAATAGACAGGTTAGACTAGATCAGACATGAATCTTAGGCTAATCTGATAGGTGAATAATTACTTGTTCTTAATGAATCTAGTTAATTAGGTTGACATCGACGGATAGTGAATCTCATTAGTTAGGTATTCCTGTGTAGACTTGACGGAGCGCATAGGTAATTAAGTATAATTCTATTCTAACTTTGCATCAATTCAATTCATATGTTAATTAATAATTTCCCAATTAGGTGAAACCTGAAGCCCTAAGCCTTTTAATTACTGTCTTCACAATCTTATTTAATTCTCTGCTTTTATAATTTCATTGCTTTTAATTTAAATTGCTTTGATCACTCTCAATTTTCCTTCTCTTGATAGAATTCATTATTGTAGAAATTAATTGTTCCTTTTGGGTTCGACACCTGGATTACTCTAGGTTTTATTACTTCAACTGACTATGTGCACTTGCAGATTTAGTACATCAAGTTTTTGGCGCCATTGCTGGGGAACAAATTTAATTTCTAATTTTAATTGATTCTATTTGTACTCTTTTTGTTTTTCTTTTTGGTCAATTTTATTTTCTAACTTTGCGGGCTTACACACCACAATTTCATGGGAGTTTTGTTCTAATCTTGGTTTTCTTGCTCACTAATCTTTAATTTTCTATTTTTCTTATGGAGCATTATTATTGTAATGATGGATATTCATCTTATGAACCCTACCCTATTGCTTATAATTCTTACAATCCAGGTTAGGATGATTATCCACCTAACAATTACTATGGAAACCAAGAGTTTGCCCATAACCCATACTATGATCCATATCCAAGGTACCAACAATGGAGTGAACCACCATATGAACCTGCCCCTCCAAGACTTCTTGAGGAGACTTTTAAGGCTTACATGGAAAGGTTTGACCAAATGTCACAAACAAATCTAACAATGATTCAATCTTTGACAGTTCAAGTGGCAGAGTTGACGACTAGATTGGAGAAAATGAATGAATCACCTTCAACAATGGTATTGGATTCGGAACATCATGTTAGTGAACTAGTGTTGGAAAGTAAAGAAGATGATGACTCATATAATCTTTTTCCAACTAAACTAGTGGAGTGTGAAGAAGAAGAGGCTGAAATCTCCATCTCACCTTTGGTTGAAACTTCTACAATAGATTTTAGTTTCATCAATGACATGGTTCAAACCAACACCGATACTCCATCATTGTGTGAAGACTCAACTCTTAAAGCCAACATTGTTGATGGTTCCCTTATTGGTAGTACTTTGGATTATGAGAATCCTGATTTCTTGGGCATTGAAAAATTCCTAGAATTTGGATGTTTTGAAGATGGATTATTTGGTACATGGGTGAATATGAACCGATTCTTTGAAAATAAAGGTGGTGCAACCCAGTTTTGCAAAGTTAGTGAGATGCCAAGAGGGCTACAAAGAGCCAAAGCCAATTTTGTGTGCCTGAAGAAGCTCTTACACCAACCAAATACGGCAACAACGATGGCATTGGCTATTCTTGCAATTGATGGCATTGATTTTTTTTTCTATTAAATTTCTGTTTTGTAGATATAATTGCATGAGTGGAGTCAACACTTTCACATCACCTTAGCATGGACATAGGGGAGTTTCCTTTACTCTCTTTTGAACTTTATGTTATCTTTTTATGATATAGTTTCATGTTTAAGTTGGGGGGGGGGTGTTTGTTGCATTTATAATTTTATTAAATCTTTATTTTCTTTCAGCATTGAGGACAATGTTGTTCTAAGTGTTGGGGAGAGGGTAAAAAAAAATTGCATTTTTGTTTATGTTTGCATATTTTTCATTTTCTTTGTGTTTGCATGCATTGCATTTGCATTAAGGCATATGTGAGTAGTTCCTATTTAAAATTTTCAAAATTGTTTTTGGTTTTTGGCTAAAAATTTCTAGAGTTGGATATCATCAATAATGTCATTATTTTAACTGCTTTTGCAAATGGTTGCCAAAGTTTGTCAAATGAAGATGATGCTTGTCAATTGGGTACAAAAAATTTTGTTTTTGCTACTTCTAGAACTTGTGTCGAATCTCTTCGAGACTAATTTGTATTGTGGTATGATTGGTTTGGAATGTATATGTATTGTGTATGGGGATGACTAAGGCGTTTGTTTGGATCGTTAGTGCCTTAAAATGCCTACCTTTTTACATTGTCACTAGTAGCCCTTTGTTGCCTTTATTGAATATATTTAGCCTTTTTCTTTGTTAACCACATTATCCCAAAGAACCTTGAGCCCGAAAAACAAGTTCTACCCTTATTCATGAATTCGTAAAAGCATAACTTGTTGATTTTTAGTTCTAATGGATGGTGGAAGGCTAAATTTCTTGAGTCTTATTGTTGATTTTGATTCTTATGGTTTAATAATCTTTTTATTGTTGATAAAGAAGGATTGAGATCAAGATAAGTATGGGGGAACTAGTAGAATGTGAAAATGGGTTGGTGGATAGTGAAGTGCCTAAAAACTAATTGTTGTAAGTGAGTTGTTTCCAATTAAGAAAAAAAATGAAAAAAAAAGGAGAAAAAAAAGTGAAAAGTGAAAAAATGGAACACTCAAAAGAAATTGGCACTATTTTGTTCAAGAAAGATAAGAAATTTTAGGAATTGGTGGAGTTGTGATGAAGGAAGAGCTATCAAAAATTAAAAAAGCTCTTGATTATTTGATGGATTAAGTGTGCCTTATTTTGATTATTTTTGAGTCCATCTTAGTTATGCTCTACTATATTCTTGAATACTTTGATTTTCCTTATCCTTTCTTTCTTAACTCACTATCCCTTGGCCCCATTACAACCCTGATAAAGACCTTTCGACTCATACACATGCATATATATTTGGTTTGTGGTTTGATATGGTTGTAGTGGAGATGTAGATGAGATACAAGCCTATGGTAAGTAGCTCTTAAAAATTGTTTTCTTATTACTCTCTTGAGGCAGATGATTTGGATGATGAACTAACCATTTGTGCTTTATTTTTGTTAGATATTGACTTGTTTTGAGAAGTATCCAACCCTTTGAAGTTTGCAGCCTACTTAAATTAATTTTTGAAAATTGTTCTTAAATTGTTTTTGGAACTAACTTTCATATGTAGCAATGTTTGTGGATATCGATAAACCCTCAGGAGACTATAATTCCTCCATTATGGTCACATATGGGTTTAAAGGCTTGCATCACGTGCTAAGTGCCGCCGTACACCTATGAAAGTGAAATCAATATCATGTTTTAGGTTTAGTGTTAGTTTAGCTTGCTAAGGAACTAGCAAGAACTAAACGTGGGGGAATTTGATAAGTCCATAATTTTACATAATTATTGATATTATTTTGGTGCTTTTATTAGTTATTTTGATTATTTGATACTTAATTTGCTTTGATTTTCTTTCTTAGGTTTAATTGGAGATTTAATGAAAAAAGGGACCAAATTGAATGAAAATAGAAGTTGGAAGCACCAAGGAGGAATTTAGCCAAAATGTTTGAGGATTAAAATTATGGCGCAATCGAGAATGCGCTGGGATAGACCGCGCGCGGGTAAGTCCAATTTCAAGACGCGGAATCTGCCTGGAACAAGCCGCGCGCGGGCAGACCTTGGACGCGCGCGGGTGATGCGATTGGACCCGATTTTGACCTGATTTTTCTCCTATTTTGATGGGATTTCACCTATTTTCAACCAATAATTATTTTCTACGAATTTTGGGCCAATTAAAGTCAGATTCCACTTATTCCTAGCCCCATTAGGATTTATTAATTATTTGTAATCTTTATTTTATTTTTCTTATTTCTTTTAGGTTTAGAATTTCAACCCCTATATAAAGGGAGGCTTTGTACTTAGAACAGGGGGATTTTTGGAGACAATTCTCTTCCACTTTCTTGAAGACAATTTTAGGGAGTTTTTCTTCCTCTCTCATGTTCTTTATTTATTTTATAATTTATGTTTTTATTTTCATGAGCATGAGTAGCTAAATCCCTAATTAGGGTTTAGGATGAAGCCAATTGGGGATTATTATTTAATTTATGTTTTGAATTGTTTTTCTTTTAAGTTAGATTTATTTTCCTTGTTCTTCATGGGATTTATATGCCTGATCAACATATAGATTGTTTTAGGGATTGTGTCATGGACTGACGAGTGAAGCATAATCTGTGCACTAGGAAAATAGACAGGTTAGACTGGATCAGACATGAATCTTAGGCTAATCTGATAGATGAATAATTACTTGTTCTTAATGAATCTAGTTAATTAGGTTGACATCGACGGATAGTGAACCTAATTAGTTAGGTATTCCTGTGTAGACTTGACGGAGCACATAGGTAATTAAGTGTAATTCTATTCTAACTTTGCATCAATTCAATTCATAGGTTAATTAATAATTTCCCAATTAGGTGAAACCTGAATCCCTAAGCCTTTTAATTACTGTCTTCACAATCTTATTTAATTCTTTGCTTTTATAATTTCGTTGCTTTTAATTTAAATTGCTTTGATCACTCTCAATTTTCCTTCTCTTGATAGAATTCATTATTGTAGAAATTAATTGTTCCTTGTGGGTTCGACACCTGGATTACTCTAGGTTTTATTACTTCAACTGACTTTGTGCACTTGCAGATTTAGTACATCACCTGGGCCAACTTACATTAGTTAGTTATTGGCCGAAGAAGACAAGCCACGCTTTGTTGCCTTGCTAAAGGAATACAAAGATTGCTTTGCATGGGATTACGACGAGATTCCTGGTCTAAATCGAGACTTGGTCGAACATCGCCTCCCAATAATCCAGAGATATCGACCATATCAACAACCTCCTAGGAGGATGGCCAATGATGTCATTCTCCAAGTTAAAGAGGAAGTTGAAAGGCTCCTAAAGGCCAAATTCATCCGTACCGCGAGGTACGTTGAATGGATTTCTACATAGTACCAGTGGTTTAAAAGAATGGTAAAATTCGAGTCTGTGTTGATTTTCGCAACTTGAATTCGGCCACTCCTAAAGACGAATATCCAATGCCTGTTGCAGATCTCTTAGTTGATGAGGCCGTCCAACATAAAGTCTTATCCTTTATGGATGGTCACAGTGGCTACAACCAGATCTACATAGCAGAGGAGGACGTCTCAAAAACGGCATTTTGATGCCCTGGCGCCATTGGTACCTTTGAGTGGGTAGTCATGCCCTTTGGACTCAAAAATGCTGGTGCAACATACCAGCGAGCAATGAATGCTATTTTCCATGATATGATCAGTAAGTTCATGGAAGTTTACATTGATGATGTAATTGTCAAGTCTCATAATACTCTTGACCACATCGATCATTTACGACGCTCATTTGAGAGAATGAGGCAACATGGATTGAAAATGAATTCATTAAAATGTGCCTTTGGCGTTGGTGCAGGTAACTTCCTTGGATTTTTGGTTCATCAAAGAGGCATCGAGATAGACCAAAACAAGGCAAGAGCTATCTTACAAGCGCAACCTCCCACCAATAAGAAGGGACTCCAACGTTTCCTTGGTCAAGTCAACTTCTTACGAAGATTCATTTCCAACACTGCTGGTAAAACTAAATCATTTTCGCCACTGTTGAAATTGAAAGATGGAGATGACTTCCAATGGAACGAAGAGCATTAAAAAGCTTTTGAGGCGATAAAAAGCTACTTAATATTGCCACCTGTCTTAGTTCCTCCTAGAAAGGATAAACCTTTATACTTGTATATATCAGCCACAACATCGTCTATTGGATGTTTGTTGGCTCAAGAAGTAGAAAAGGGGAAAGAACAAGCACTGTATTATCTCAGTAGGACTGTTACTGATGTAGAACCAGATACAGTCCTATTGAAAATCTTTGTTTGTCACTTTACTTTGCAGCAATAAAGTATCGGCATTACATGCTCTACTTTGACATGTGCATTATTGCTGAAACTGACGTTGTAAGGTACATGTTGACACGACCTTTACTTAGAGGTCGGTTGGGAAAGTGGTGTTTAACACTTTCTTAATTTAGCTTCAGATATATTCCTCAAAAAGCAGTAAAAGGGCAAGTTGTTGCTGACTTTTTAGCTGACCACTCTGGTTTAGACTTGGGGGAGGAATTTGAAGATGCTAATGAGGTCATGGAAGTTGCTTTATTACCATGGATCCTTGAATTTGATGGATCAAGTACTGCATAAACAGCAGGTGCAGGAATAGTAATCACATCCCCTAATGATGACTATACCATGATGGCTTTCCACTTAGACTTTGATTGTACTAACAATCAAGCCGAGTATGAGGCACTCATCATTGGTTTAGAATTACTTAGAGAGATGAAAGCATCTTCGGTGCTCATCAAGGGTGATTCATTTATTGGTGATAAACCAACTCACGCAAGAGTATAACTGCACAAGTCCATCATTGCTGCCATACTATGCAATGGCATCACAGTTAATGGACAAGTTTGACAATGTAAGTATCGAGCACGTACCCAGATACCAAAATGAATGTGCAAACGTTGTTGCACAACTTGCATCAGGTATTAGTTTTCCAGATAGTATTTGGAAGAAAGTGCTAAACGTTGAAAGGCGCACTTTGCCATCTACTTTGAAAAGAGATAATGTGTTCGAAATCTGCAACATTGTCCATAAACATTCCGATTGGCGAGAACCTTTTCTTGAATACTTGAAGAATCCAAGTGGGAGGTTTAATCGACATATCAGGACTTTGGCCACAAATTATGTTCTCTTGGCCAATGAACTATACAGAAAGGACCTCGATGGAGCTCTTTTAAGATGCTTGAGTAAAGAGGAAGCCCGGAAAGTTGTCAAAGACAAGCATGAAGGCTTGTGTGGTGCTCACCAAGCTGGAAGAAAAATGAGATGGCTAGCACGCCGTCATGGCTTTTACTGGCCAATGATCATAAAAGATTGCATGGAATTCACTAAGGGGTGCCAACAGTGTCAAAAGCATGGCCCAATTTGGAGACTCCATACCAAAGAATTGCACTCTATCATCAAACCATGGCCGATTGATCTAATCGGCAAGATCACCCCACTGGCCAGGGGAGGTGTGTGCTTTATTATTGTTGCGACCGACTACTTCACCAAATGGGTAGAGGCTAAAGCAATGAGAAGCATCACTCACATAGATGTCAAAAGTTTTATCAAAGAACACATCATTTATCGCTTTGGAATTCCGGAAACGATTACAACTGATTGTGGTACTAACTTTGATGGAAAGATTACAAGTGACTTCGAAAGAAAATTTGGCCTTAAATTCATAAAAACAACGATGTATTATGCGCAAGCTAATGGACAGGCCGAAACTTCAAACAAAGTCATGATCGGCATCATTGAAAAAATGCTGAAAGATAAGCCAGGCAAGTGGGACAAAGCAATGTCAAAAGCTCTGTGGGCTTATCCCATGTCACAAAGATCATCCAATGGAGTAAGTTCGTTCAGTTTAACCTACGGCCATGACGCTATGGTACCTATGGAACTATTAGCTAAGGCAGCCAAGAAGGTTTCTTGAATCGTCAAAATAGGAGGTAAATCAAGCTAGGGCCAGTCAGATTTGAAAAATACTTAGTCAGCAAACATAAGCAGAGGTCGTCGGCCTTGGTAGCAAGGCAAGGCCGCCCCCTATATAAAGGGCCTTCTCCCTTCATTTTTCACTGCTCATTGCCTCTCTCAAAAGCTCCTGCAGCTAAAGCTAAGCTCCGCGCTTATTTTCTCTCTGGCACAGCACCATTTTTATGCAGCAACCTTGCAAAATTATCTTTTTTCTACATGAGTCAGCGTCGTTCTTCAATATTTTCTCAATTCAATCTCGTCTCAAGACGTTAAAACAACTCTCCGCGAGTTTTTCTTTACTTTCAGCATCGTCTCAAAACGTTAAACATTTGTTACTTCTATTTTTTTCATATGAATAATAACCAGCTTGTTATTTTAATCTCTTTTTTGGCAAGAAATCTTTTCAAACGCGTTCGAGTCAATTTGTGATCAATGATTTAAATGATCCGGTGTGACTTTGATCCAGTTCCCGTAATTCACTTGCTCTGATTTAATTTATTTTCCTGTGCTACGCGCACCATCAAAATGTTTTTATAACTTCTTTGTCATTTTCCAAAAAATGACTGGCACGCCCCGCGCTGCCATTGAGTTCCTTGCAAAAAGTCTATTCAAAGATATTTTTGACGCAACACTATGTGCTTTGAATCTAGCCAAAATTGATGGGATGTTATAGTCGGCCCCAAGTCCCATGAAATTGATCTTTGTGCTTAACACCTGCACTTGTACGTATTGCATTTAGTACTCTTTATCCCGCAATTAATATGTGCAACCACAAGTAGCCCTGAAAGGAAGCCTAGGTCATCCAATGTTGTTCCTAAATAACAAAGGCACATTTTTTTATTTACTATTAGAGATGCCAATAGAACGTGTTTCAAATTCAGGTACTTAAGTTCTCATTAATTGGGTCAGTTAATATATAAAACGATACCCACACAAGGCATGGGGCCTAACCTTTAGTAAGAGATAAAAGTAAGAACTAGCTACGGTAATTAAAAGGTAATAAAATGGGGGGGGGGGGGGGGGGGTTGAAGAATAAAAGAGAAGACTACCAATTCTTCATTTTAGATTCACAAAAGTTAATTTAAGGGCGCTATTGATTCATAAAACTTATTCCTTTTGAGCTAATAGTAGGTATAAGGCCGTACTTCGCTATGGGTCAAAAAATTTATGAAGGGATCTTTGTGGATATTTTTGTTAATCGGATATCTGAATAAAAAATTATATTATATTAAATAGATCGTAAATCGAAACCACAAAATTTGGGTTGTAGTCATGGAAAAATCTTTTAACAGATACTTGAATCATCTCAATCAGACATATGAAGCAAAAATTATATAATATTAAGTAGATTATAGATTCCCGTTAACCGAAACAATTAATTCTTCGTAAGCATTTTTTTATACTTTAAACATTAAATTTAGCTTTTGAGTCCTTCATAAAAGTTGTAGATCATGGAACAACCTTTTAAAAGACACCTAAATCACCTCAATCAGACATCTGGAGCAAAAGTTATGTAATATTAAGTGGACCGTCCATTCATGATAACCGAAACAACTAATTTTTCGAAAGCATTTTTGATACTTGAAACATTAAATTTAATTTTCAAGTCCTTCATGAAAGTTGTAGATCATGAAACAATCTTTTAATAGACACTTAAATCACCTTGATCGGATATCTGAAAAGAAAATTATACAATTTTAAATAGAACGATTAATCAAATTACTTACAAATATGTTATATTATATTATAATTTAAAAGGTAGAAAGACAAAAATCCCCTTAAAAGTTTGTGAGAATAAAAAAACCATGATAAAATGACGAAAAAACCAAGCTAAATAGTAACCAAATCAATATGGTTAAATCTTTAGACTGATTTTTTTGTACTTTCATTTCCTATAATTATTGTTTTTTATTTTATTTATATTATAATTTAAAATGTAAAAAGACAAAAATACCTTTAATAGTTTCTGACAATTAAAAAAACCATGATTGAAATGACGAAAAAGCCAAGCTAAATGGTAACCAAATCAATATGGTGGACCAATCCGGCTCGAACAAGATTAGCTTGTAAATATACCAAAAAAATATGGTTAAATATTTAGACTGATTGTTGGAGAATGAAGCAATACAACACCACCGAAAAGGACTGGATGATCACGATCTTGTAGCCAAGGTTCTACAAAAGTAGAAGTAAAAGGGGTGACGGAGATTGAGGCGCGGACTAGGTCGCTCTCTTGAGACGATACGCGCCCTCTCGGTAATTAAAACGGTGCAAAGAGATTTCACTGTACGCCGTCCCCCAGGTTACAACAAGCCCAGTCACCCACTGTACACCTTTCTAACCTACACGAGTTAGAAGGTAGAAGCTCTACCAAAACCGACACCTTCTTCACCCAATTAGCTAAAACTCTTAAACAAGATTTAGGAAGATTTTTCTTTTTCCTTTTTTTAAAGAAGCAAATGAGCTTTTAGGAATTTGCTTGATGTTTTTTCGAATGAAGTAGATATGGTATTTATAGGATGGAGATAGAAAATATTTGTATTTAATAACCTAAGTTAATTTAATGAGTTAATAATGAGTTTTAAAAACATTAAATCACCTCAGTTATTAAAGAAAACAAATCAGTTTAATAAAAAACTCATTTTATTAAAATATCATAACACTGATTTTCACCCAAAAAAAAATTTAGACTGATTTTTTGTACTTTCACTTCTTATAGTTATTGTTTTTTTATATTGTTTTCTATAATATATATAATTTGTTACAAGATCGATGATTTGAACATACAAATTGAAATTTGAGATTTTACCAAACTTTTCATCAACATCCTCTATATTGGCGATCGAGTTTGTGTAGGAGATGATTTGTTAAGTGTTTGCAAAGTCGAGTGGTTGTTATCTAAAACAGAATTATCATTGCTTCCTAATATTTATTCTTCCATAAAGTTGGTTTTTTAAAAAAGAAAAAGAAAAAGAAGTTAGAGATCTCATTAGAATCAAATTATTGTATACTCCATTTTAATATCATGTTCATAAATAGTAAAAAAATTAGGATCAAATAAACACATTTTAGTTCATGAATCTTAAAATGTGGAAATTTTTTATCATCGATTACAACTCCAATGCCAAAAAAATTCAAAGTAAATCAATTTGCACAAGTAAATAAAAAATTAAACCCAAGAAGGATATTTCAATCTATGCATAGATTGGAGAAAAAGTCAACTTAAAACCTTGAGGAAAAGATGAGATTTACCGGAACATTCGACAACAAGCTTTTCTGAAGTTAAAAGGTGACGTGTCCTTTTAAGAATGTTCCAAGATCAACTCCAACCTCCAGCTCATCGTTTTCCACGAAACGTTCTCCACGTGGCAATTTCAAAAGGGCAATAATACCCCTCAATACAATATCCAGAAATTTTGGTAATTGTAATTCTTTTCTTGATTTTATAATTTCTTTTTCACAAACATTCCTATAAATAACAACATTTCCTTTCCAATTTTCCCCCTTCTTCCAGTTCCAGCCATCTCTTCAATTCAATATATTTATTAAAAAAAAAACCAGAATTTCATTTTAGCTTTTTTATTAAAAAATAGGCAAAAAATCTTTATAAACAAACCCTAAATTCATATGTTTTTTTTTTTTTAGAATTGTTTTGTTATAAGTGTTTGCCTTGAAAAAGAAGAAGGAAGAGAGATTATGAGCCCTACACAATTCCATGACCAACACCACCATGCAAAGAAGGAAATCACGTCCAATGGGAATGCCGGCGGAGGAGCATGCCCTCCGCCGTTGAAAGTCAGCAAAGACTCACACGGAATAAAAAAATCAGCATCTTCCTCCTCCTCCTCGTCGGCAGCCTCCTCCCTCGGCCTGACCGGCACCGCGAAGCCGTCGCAGCAGCAACGCCACCCGGTCATAATCTACACCCACTCTCCAAAAGTCATCCATACACACCCCAAAGATTTCATGGGATTGGTGCAAAAACTCACTGGGCTTTCACGTAATGATCATCAGGAAGATCTTCATCATCATCATCATAAGAATCACAATAATCATCATCAAGCGCCTCAGCAACCCAAGGCGGAGAATGGTTGCGGTTCTGGTGGTGGTGGCGCCGCCTCGGCGGTGGCGGAGGAGGATAGCAAGAGGATAGTAACGAACGATGATAATGAATCATCGTCGGTAATAACAGATGAGAACTGTGAAGGACAAGTGAATTCTTGCTTTGTGCCACCATTGTTTGATCCACCACCAGCTCCATTTTTGACAAATATTCCGGTTTTCACGCCGAATTCGGCGGATTTTCTATGCGTCAATCAGCCCTATTATAATTATACAGATTCATTGTTTTTCACACCAAATATGAGGAGCTCTATTTCTTCATCTTCTTCTGGGTTGGATGGGATTAATGAGTTTCGTGATTATTAAAACTTTTGATTTCTTTTTCTTTTTTTTTTCTTTGAGAGGTTAATCATTTCAGGAGTTTTTTTTTAATTATTATTAATATTAAATTTTGGGGTAGCTTTTGATTATTTGGTTTTATGATGCAAATAATGGGTTCTGAGTTTTGTTCATGAAACTTGAGCATTTGCTTTTTAAATATGTTCATGGAGAGTAAACTTTTTAAATGCATGGGGAATTAATTATGTTTATTTATTTATTCGTTATTATTTCTTTTGTAGTCATGAGCTCATCATATTATAGCTTTGAGAATTTGTAATTCCTTTTGATATTTGGTATTCAATTTGATTGGATTAATCATGGATCGCTTTTGTGAATGAAGAAGAAAGCTTAATTTCCTCCATTTCTATGATGGAAAATGAAAATTAGATATGGATTTTGTTAGTAACAAATTATAAGATGTTTGTGACTTAATAAGATGCACTTGTAAATATTAAAAAAAGGGTGATTATATGATACACCGGCGGTGTAAATTTTGGATTCCACAAGCAGCTTGTGGAGTTGACACATGTCCATTTTTTTAATTAATTAAGTTTTAAATATTTCAATCTAGTCCCTAAGGGACACATGTCACCCTTTAAGACCCGCTTGTGTAGTTTTCTAAACTCCACCGCCGGTGTATTGTATAATTTGCCTTAAAAAAAATGTTGATAGCATAGCTCGTCAATGTTATCAATGAAGTTCGAATGTTGATAGCATAGATTTTGAGGTTGCATCTCGTTTCTCTATATTTTTATCTCGCAATGTAATCAAAGAAGTTCGAATGGCTATGTCCCCACCTCTTAGGGTGTAGCTTTTAGTAGATTTTTGAGGTTCGAATCTACCTTCTCTGCATTCCTTTTTCCAAGAAGGACAAGAGATCTTGTTCTTATTATACATTTTATTATACAACTAGTTTTCGCCTTCACGTGCGTGGCATGTGACACAACGCGTTTGAACAAAATATTTTTTAATTTTTTTTTGGTACATAAGATGCCGCTACCAAGCGGCTAAGCTCTTAGAACAGCAACGCCAACAGTGTCTTGTTCCAATAATTGGAGAAGCTCCAAAAGTGGAGTAACCAGAGTAACCGATCCATGCTCCAAAGTTTGGCCAAAATTTGCTAACCAATCAGCACAGCGATTCCCCTCTCTGAACACATGTCTGATCTCACGAACCCAGCCTGCATTGATTAAAGAAAGAGGCTCGTTAACCAGCGTTGAACTGTGATGAGTCAAAGAGATACCTTGTTGCAAAAACTGGACTACAACTTTTGCATCTAGCTCAACAATGACATCTTGAAGGTTGAAGGATTTGGCAAGGAGTAAGCCTGCACGTAAACCCCATAACTCCGCTGCAAGACTATCCGTCCTTCCAATACTCATTGAAACACCGCTAACCCAACAACTAGATGAGTCTCTGATCAACCCACCAGTTGAAGCTCTACCTGAAGCCTGTTTAACTGCACCATCAGTGTTAAGGAGATAACTACCCAACGGTGGAGGTTGCCATTTGATCCAACGGTTAACTGGCAAAGCAGTGGCACCTTGCTTCTCAGTAGCGCGTGCAATTTCCTTGGCAAATCTCCTAGCTCGAAACCAGCAATGGCTTGGTGATTCCTCTACCGCATTGAAAACCCTGTTATTACGACATTTCCAAAGACACCATAAAGTAGCAACAAACTGAATGGACCAACAGACATTATCACTATTACGTTGTGAATATAAGCAATTTTCTTTTAGCCAAACATGCAAATTTGTGTTAAAGAAATTAGTTGGATCAGCACCCAACACGAACCAGCATTGCCAAACCTCCTTAGCAAAAGTGCAATCTCGAAACAGATGAATGGTCGTCTCAGCATCTTGTAAACACTGTGGGCATGAAACATCCACCCCTGGTTGCCGCCGAGCCCTATTGACATTAATGCTCAATTTATCTGCATGTAGAAGCCAAAGGAAAAACTTCATTCTTTCAGTTCCCATAACCTTCCAAAGCCAACTATTATCTTTTAAATTTTGGATCTTTACATGGTCCATTTGCAACAAAGAAAAAGCAGAACGAACTGAAAAAGTGCCAGAAGTTTCACCACTCCAAACTAAAAGGTCATTTCTGTCATCCACAAACGGTATAGGAATAGCAAGGATTTCATTTAGTCTATCTTCAAGCAAAAAGTCTTGGATAGCTGATAGATCCCATTGCCTATCCATTGTTATGAGTTTATCGACAGTCCAACTAGCTAAATCCCCTTCCAAATCAAAATCAAGAACATCAATTAAAGGGCCATCACCCACCCACCAATCTGTCCACAGGTTAATTGAAAAACCCATCCCAACAATCCACTTACGACCCTTGGCAAGTAATTGGTGGCTACTCAAAATACCTCTCCATGTTGAAGAAACCCCTGGACGTCTTGCAACAGAACGCAAAGGTTCGTTAACTAGGTATTTAGCTTTAAGAATCGAGCATGCTAAGGAGTTTTTCTCCGTCTCTAAAGCCCATCCCATCTTGGCTAAAAGTGACAGGTTAGCTTCTCGGGTCTTGCGAATGCCCAAACCTCCATATCTTTTTCGCAAGCAAACCCGATCCCAATGGACAAGATGATTATTCGAATAATTCTCTGACCCACCTCATAAAAAATTCCGAGCTAAACGATCAAGCTGGTCAAATATGGAAGATGGCAACAAGGCTGTTTGCATTGTATATACAGGCACAACATTCATCACCGATTGTACCAAAGTCCTTCTGCCAGCCCGTGAGAGCACATTCTTCTTCCAACTGCTCAACTTGCTGCGAACCTTATCAACAATTCTAGCATACAGCTCTTTGGAAGCTCTTTTATGAATGATGGGAACGCCTAGATATATTCCCAGGTCATCTATTAAAGGCACACCGCAAGTAGAGCTCAACAGATTCATAGTTTGTCGAGCGACATTAGGAGATGCAAACAACTTAGATTTATTAAGATTCATGGTAAGCCCCGAAGCTGAAGCAAACAGATTCAAACACTCCATAACAACCTCAACTTGCTTCTGGGTAGCCTGAGTAAAAAGCATAAGATCGTCAGCAAAGAATAGATGAGAAATAGGAGGGCCACTCCGAGCTACTTTCACCGGTTTCCACTGCTTCTTATGTACTCTATCCTGGATCATGTGGGACAATTTTTCCATACAGAGAATGAACAGGTAAGGAGAGAGCGGGTCTCCCTGCCTAAGGCCCCGTTTAGCAGAAAAGAAAGGTTGTGCCTCACCATTCCAAATAACCGAAAGTTGATTTGACGAAACACAAAACATAATCAATTTAATAAATTGTCTCGGAAAATTGAAATCAATTAACACCTGCTCCAGAAATTCCCAACTCACACTGTCATATGCCTTGTGAAGATCAATTTTCAAAATTAATCCACCCAACCTACTCTTACGCTTCATGAGAGAATGAACAGCTTCCTGAGTAATTATAATATTCTCACTCGTGCCTCTACCCGACAGAAAGCTACTCTGAAAGGGACCAATTAAGTTCTGCAAAAGTGGTCTCAAACGGTTCACCAAGGCTTTTGACAGAATCTTATAAGTGGAATTAAGAAGAGTGATAGGTCTAAAATCAGCCATAGTAACCGGGATATCTTTCTTGGGAATTAACGTGACATGAGCCTTAGCTAAATCAATCGAAAATTCTCCAGTTGCAAGAGCTTGATTAAGGAAAGATAAGACTTTACCTTGAACAACTTCCCAAGCTCGTTGTAGGAACAATGGTTGAACACCATCAAGTCCCGGTGCTTTTAAACCATGCATGGAAAATAAAGCAGCCCGAGCTTCCTCCAAAGAAAAAGGGGCAATTAAACTATCTTGCTCAATCAAATTCATCATGGGTTGCCAACGATATAAAGGATCAGAAAGAGGAACAACATCTCTGCTAGCAAACAAATCTGTATAAAAATCCACAGCATGTTGTTTTAAAGTGACCGGATCATCTAACCAATTCCCATTAATCTGTAACCGCACAACCTTGCTTCTATTTCTTTTAACTAAAGTTGAAAGATGGTAGAACCTGGTATTACGGTCACCATCTCATATCCATTGGCTGCGAGACTTTTGGTACCATAAAAGTTCTTCCTGGTAGATGACCTCCTGGTAATCTCGTATCAAATCCTTTTCAAGAGATTGGAGAAAGGAAGAATAATCATACGAACTAGAACATTGAATACCTAACAAACGAGCTAGAATTATTTTTTTCCGCTTAAAAATGCTACCAAAAACATCAGCATTCCACTGCTTAAGAGACTCATTTGTGGCAGCTAGTGCCATAGCAACATCATTCCCGCTATTCCAAGCTGTGGCAAAAACATTATCAAAATCTTCATGCGTAATCCAGGCAGCCTGCAAACGAAATGGTCTACTCTCCTTGGGTGGAGCAGCAAGCATATCAGAATCAAATAAAATCGGGTGGTGGTCCAAATAGACGCATAGCAAATTAATCACTTTACCGTTTGCAAATTCTTCCAGAGCAAGGTCATTCATGAGTACACGATCCAATCTCTCTCTCAAAACCACTCTTTCATGGGCCGTTTTATTCCAAGTATACTTACAACCTGATGCACCGAAGTCCGACAAACCACACCGTTCCCAGCGTTCTACAAACTTTTGAGCCGCCTGTAACCGAAACTCAGCACCACCACATTTTTCCTCCCTAGTAGCAATATCATTGAAGTCCCCCAAGACAAACCAAGGAGAATCTAATGAAGATGAGAAATTATACAGTTCATTCCAAAATAATTCCTTTAAAATTTAAATCACAATGCGGTTGCACATAAGCACAAGAAAGATACCACCTTCTACTAAGTTCCTGAAACCTCAGATGAACAACCTGGGAAGAAGAAGATATTAACTGAATATCCAAAGAATTCTGCCAAAAAACACAAATACCACCGGCCAAGCCTGTGGAGTCGACAATAGCATTAGACTGAAACCCAAGCTTTTTGCCGAAATCAATAGCCACATTAACATCACTACATTTTGTCTCAAGAAACGTTTCATAGCATTAGTGAGCTTCTCCATTTCATTTAGTAATTTATCATCTTCATTCTCCTCCTCTCAACATGAGTCCTTTAATAATACATGCCATATCAAGGATTTTTTTTTTGGCCAAAATTAAAATCAAGGATTAAGAAACCACAATAATGACAGATGCTACCGAAGCTCAATTTCTTAGTGCTTAAATAACAATATTCTCTAGTATATGAAAAAATGATTTGTTGACTTTGAAACTACAAATCAGATTATAACAATCTTCTTGCAGAAATTTATATCACTCCAATATGATCTTTTAAATTGATATAACAGAAAATTATAAAGATGGAAAAAATGAAAGGATTGTAAGAATTAGAAACTCATTTTATTTGGTTCAAATAGCTGAATTCAGAATCTAATTACTAGAAACTCCAATGGCTAAAATTGCTTTGAAAAGGATAGTAATAAAATAATGTAATATAGCGGGTGATCGATATGCTCACAGGTTATAAATAAAGGACATTTTACACCAAGACAAGATTTTCAAGACAAATGAATACTACTTTTTTATTATGATTATTTTTTTTATTATTGTATACCATTCCTTTTTCCAATTTTGAGATCTACACTTCATAGAGTTTTGTGATACAAATGACTACTTTTTTTTTTTTTTTGCACTATATATAAGAACAAAGATTAACCCAAAGCATGTATGTAACCTACTAAATCCATGTATTTGAGCTACCCATCCGAGGAGGATGGGGTGCCCTTTCAGGCTACAAATGACTACTTTACATACACAACTCTGTACAGTTACAAAAGAAATTTGAACACATCCATCATAATTCATTTCCTTTTCTTATCTTCCTTCTCTCTTTCGAGGATCACCGGAGCTGCTGGGATGCTAAACCACCACTCTCTCAATCTCCTCATCCATCTTTCGGTGCTTGCTTTCCTTGGCGGCGAATACCTAGTAAATGTCTCCAAGAATACCATGAGAATCAAGTACTTGCTAGGCACCACAGCCAGAACCAAGGCCATAAACAGAAGAGTAACTGCAAATTTCTGACTTGCCTGGTACATTAACAGCAAAATCAGCAGTCTTCTTTGATATGATGAGACAGAGACTTTTGATCGGTTTAAAGACAATAACCGAATATATGGAAATACGAGGACAAGTTAATGAGAAGGCTTAAAAAAGCAGAACCTGAGGGAAAATGGACATCAACAAGGCACGAAACTTGAGAAGGAAAATGTTTCCATCTTGGATAAGCTGTTCAACTTGAGATATTGCATTCTGAACAGCCAAAAGCTGCTCCATTGTGCTCATAGGTGGGGGTGCTATTATCTTGATTTCATCCACAGGCCTGCCTTGGTTGCAAAATCGCGTAATAACCATAAAGATCGCAAAAAAGAGGAGCATCATCGCGAATGCATAACCCAGCCATCCCCTGAAATGGATACCATACGAAATTCCAATGAAAGGTGCCAAGCAGAATGATTCATGAAAGATATGAAGCCAAATCTAGAGTGCTAGGCCAAAATTTTCTCCATTAAAATCAACTGGTATGCCTTATTTGTAGAGAGAGGAAGACATAGTTTTGGTAAAGCACAGTGCTACCCTTAAACCTTGCATTAGAGCATGCTTACCAACCCTACTTGTAAGTTTACTGTTTTAACATGAACCCTTCCTTCAATGATCAATCGATATAATTATATCTAAGAAGCACTTTTGACTTTCAGATATCAGTGAGCAGTCCAGCTAAATTAAGGATTATAGTTATTTATCACAAGAGCATATGGATAAAACCAGTTATTAGAGGCAATTAGAAAAAGTTTATTACTATGTCTTACCGGAAAATGATATACGTAAATAACAAACAGAACACCAAAGACTTTAAAGGATCATCCCAATATACTAGAACAAGAAGCCACTTCCCGACTTCCATCACTGGAAAAAGTAATTCCTGCAAGGGAAAAGAAACACAAAAATGAGACCATAGTACAGGTATTGAAGTTGGGACAATATTCAGGAGAAAAGCACAATGGCAGAACTAGGAATTAAAACAGGATATAAATCGGAGATACTGTATAATACAGTTTAAGTAATCACTCTGCTAACCAACAATGTGATATAATATGCTTGCATCACTTACAGGCACACATATGCATGCATGAAACAGTAACAGTGTCCAGCTACATTTAGCTCACTTATCAAAATTCAATAAACAAACTCCCGGTAATTAAAATCGCTTTTATCAAAAAACTTAGTTTTAGTTCAACAATGAAAAAGATGAAAAAGAAAAAAAGTCAAAATTATTAACCCTAAAGCAGGTAGAGGTCTTTTATGATACCTTCATCACAGCTACATTGGTGTCAATGCCATCTACTTTGACCCCATTAACTGTTTCTTGTGCTAGGACCACTTTTTTATAGTTGTCTCTGGATTCCTTAACTGCTTTCTCCAACAAACTCATCTCACCTACAGCTACTTCACCCACAAGTAGTCCAGCCTCACTGGGATTATTTGAACTTGAACCAAACACAAAACCTAAGTTCGAAACCATTGCCAAGGCTGAGATTGAGTACATGCCACCTCCAGTCGCAGAATTGTTACCACGGTCTAAATCCCTCGAACTGGATATATTTGAAAGAGTCTCGAGTATCAAATCTCCCCCAGGTAATTGATCGCAAAGATTAAACATGAGAAGCGACTCAAAGCGAATGGAGTTTGAAGAACTAATTTCCTGAATGGCTTGGACTCGTATAATTCCAAGTACAGCTTTTGAAAGTGCATCATCCTTTTCAATTCCACTAATCTGGAACTTATTTATAAATCTATGAACATATAATATCTCTCGGATTATTGCTAGCCAATAATCACGCCGAGTGTGCCCTTTAAGCTCAGGAAACTCTATCACAACTGGTTCTGATCTGCAAGAGGAACACCATAAAGAGTCTATATAAACTATATTCTCAGACAAAACCAAAGCACCAGATACATTGATGAAAGTAGCACCAAAATATCACAAAATTCTATTGGCCTGCTACAAGAAAATGAAATAAGTATGCGTCATGCCTTACAAGGAAATTGATTTGTATGAGACTGCCTTATCAAAAAGTCGAGTACCCCATGGTCCAGTCAACTCAGGTTTAACAATCTGTTTTAGATCATCTGACAAATCATATCTTTTGGGTTTGTCAAAGGATACAACACGAAGGGCTTCAAAGTATAATGCATGATCTGTCAGTATCAATCGACCTGCAGACATTCAAGAACAATCTCAGAACTGGCTAAATACTGGCTGTAAGATAATTGAGAACAAAAACTACTTAAAAAGGAGACAAAGAGAAAGAAAGAATAATAGGAAGAAGAAGAAAAGTTATGCTTGCTATAATGGATTTCGTCAATGAACAAATATATACTAATATAGTTCATTGCATTAAATGTTCACTATGCTATCGATTTACCTGGCCATGTTGATATGCCAACATGTTCGAGAACTGGTTGAGTAGTGACTGTCCCATCCACCTCAAGTATCTTTTCTTCTCTCGATGATCGAACAGCGGACAGGAGAGATGATTCTGATTGGCTCTTCATCTTTTTTATCACTCTGTAGAGATCAAATTTTGGAATATTATATTTAGATATGCAAACCTAATAACAAAGATGCCAAAAATACTAGGCCTTTTCAATCTTCAATGATACTTCTTTGCATGAATTAAAACTAAATCCTCAAACAAAATGGTCTAGCTGGTCTTGGAACAGAGAAAAGACCTATAGATACGTAAAGAGGAGAAATTAAACCTAGACTCAAAGCAGAACTTCCTGTATCAGATGATCAATCATGTTAAAGGTGTTATGTCATGTACCATAGCCAATTTTTGATTTATATGCTTAACATGACATCAAAGGCCAAGTTGTTCATACACCTGATTGTTTCAATTGTTAATATCGGATTATGTGAAGATGAATGCTAATGATGTTGTGTTCTATATACATTTAGATCTCCACTTATTGCCAATTTCTATAATATTGGATGAGTAGGACATTATAACAAGCACTGTCAAGGATTATGAACCCCCTCAAACCTGATATATGAGTTTCAACTATGTTGAGGTTAAGTACAACCAAATTTTAAGACTGATATTGTCTGTCAGATTCATTTAGTGGAATGAACCATACAGAAAGGTAGCTAACCAGGTCATTAATATAGAAAGCACATGGCAGACCCTCTTGACATCTTGATAAAAGGAATAAGTAATATGTCTGCAGGATAGAAATCAATTCATAGTACCATTCCGATTACCAAATTCTGTACTTTCTCCCTGTATTTGGATGCATTAGAAGAATTTCTGGACAAAACTTCTACACAAAACAATCTAAAAGGCTCAGTTCTGTAAATCTAAATGTGATTATATTTGGACATTTCAAGAAAAATGCTCATTTGGTATTTATTATCTATGGTGTGTTCCTTAGGCTCAAAAAAAATTCAGTAAAAAGAAATATTACAGGATATTTATTAAGTTGGCCAAAGCAGAAAAGAATGTTCATAGTACCATTCCGATTACCAAATTCTGTACTTTCTCCCTGTATTTGGATGCATTAGAAGAATTTCTGGACAAAACTTCTACACAAAACAATCTAAAAGGCTCAGTTCTGTAAATCTAAATGTGATTATATTTGGACATTTCAAGAAAAATGCTCATTTGGTATTTATTATCTATGGTGTGT
>AWWV01007311.1:0-37587 GCA_001974805.1 Corchorus capsularis
CAAAGCAGAACTTCCTGTATCAGATTGATCAATCATGTTAAAGGTGTTTATGTCATGTACCATAGCCAATTTTTTGAATTTTATATGCTTTAATCATGACATCAAAGGCCAAGTTGTTCATACACCTGATTGTTTCAATTGTTAATATCGGATTATGTGAAGATGAATGCTAATGATGTTGTGTTCTATATACATTTAGATCTCCACTTATTGCCAATTTCTATAATATTGGATGAGTAGGACATTATAACAAGCACTGTCAAGGATTATGAACCCCCTCAAACCTGATATATGAGTTTCAACTATGTTGAGGTTAAGTACAACCAAATTTTAAGACTGATATTGTCTGTCAGATTCATTTAGTGGAATGAACCATACAGAAAGGTAGCTAACCAGGTCATTAATATAGAAAGCACATGGCAGACCCTCTTGACATCTTGATAAAAGGAATAAGTAATATGTCTGCAGGATAGAAATCAATTCATAGTACCATTCCGATTACCAAATTCTGTACTTTCTCCCTGTATTTGGATGCATTAGAAGAATTTCTGGACAAAACTTCTACACAAAACAATCTAAAAGGCTCAGTTCTGTAAATCTAAATGTGATTATATTTGGACATTTCAAGAAAAATGCTCATTTGGTATTTATTATCTATGGTGTGTTCCTTAGGCTCAAAAAAAATTCAGTAAAAAGAAATATTACAGGATATTTATTAAGTTGGCCAAAGCAGAAAAGAATGTTCATAGTTAGCATAGCTTTCTCAATAGGAATCAAGAAGACACACAATCTCTTAACCATAGTGTCATACTAGATATCATGGACAACTGGGTTGGAGATTACATTCAAAAAATTGGGATTATAGAAAAGTGAAAGAATTAGATTTAGACAAGGAGCATACTAACCAATGGGTGGACATTAATAAAGCCCAGGAGCTTACTAAAAGTGTAGGTTTCTAATTGTACAGAGTATCAGTTCGAGGAGTTTGGTTTTTCTTCTGATGATTGATCATACTTTTACAAATCCTTTAAAAATTTTTGAGGAATTATCTTAGGATCCCTCTAATCTGCCGTAAAGCCTCGTATGTATTTGTTAGATGTCATGCTATTTGAACATTTAAGAAACAAGAGCTAAGCAGACACAAATTTTCTTGTCCTTGAACATTAAAATTTTGCATTAGACACCCATAATTGGATGAAAAAGAGATACAAGAGGGACATGAAAGTACATAGGAAATGTACATGGTAAGGGCCCTTACCTTTCCAGCGCATTGAGGTACTTGTCATAGACAGGGAAACGGAGACGACCACCTGTTGAGATTGTAAGAACCTCAAAAAGGTTTTCACAAATAATCACATTGGCAATTATTGGAACTGCTGGTGCTATGCGAGAGAAGGCTTCCACCCCAACTGACAGATCGTCATCTAACTACAAGCAAGACAAACTGATGACCGTGAATTTCAGCAACAATCCTAAGATTTATTGGACAAACTGAGGGTACAATTTTCTCCGAATGCATGACAACAGTTAGGCCATTCAGAGTTTCCATACATGATTTTTAGCATGAATAGTTGAATACACCAAAAAGAGAACAGCAAAAATCCAGAATTGAACCACAACTCATAAACCCCTTACAGCAAAAAGAAGATGCTACTTACATTAACTGGAGATTGGCTGGAAGTTGCTGGGGCCTCCCAGGCCACCATCATGTCAAATGTAAGGCGGCGAAACTTTTTATCAGCCAGATGACCCATTACTCGCGTTGACAGAGCAAGAGCTCTGAAACAGCAGTATTCCAAAAAGTTCCTTGCATACCGTGATTTATGCTTTATAGAATCAGATGCCTCAGTGTTAAAGCTTTCTTGAAGCTCACTTGAAGAGGTTTCAAGGATTCTGCAGGCATGTTGTTTTTGATATTATTGATAAGGAGACTATATATTGGAGTCAAAAGACAATTTTCATTATTCTTATTTGCATAAAGGCTAAATAGAAGCATATAAAACCTAATTCAACAAAAAACTTCCAATCAGATTAAGGTAAAAGTTGCAAAAAAACAATATGTACTTATAACAAGCAGGAACCAATTACAAATTAGAAGAGAGAGAAACCTACTTTGAGCATCTGCGCACTACAATGTTTGCAACTGGAGAGAGTTCAGGTATCCAATTCCGTCCAGCAGATGGAGACCTCTCTAACTCTTCAAATTCCTCTGCAAAGGTACTTCGCTTGCTAAGTAACCATTTAAATGATCCTTCTTTTACCAAAGACTCGAGCAAATTCATAGTTTTGTTTGCCACCGCCATTTCAAACCTTGCAGTCCCAGTCACAAACTGAAAGGCAATCCACAAGTAAGTTTCCCAGAATCTGCATATTAAGTTCAATGTCTCAATTAAAACTAAAGTTCAACAACCTTTTCAATACATACAATAAGCATTATTAGCTCCCCAACTAAAAAATTTTCAGCAATCTATAATTGCAACCAAAATCTTAAGAGATTCAAGAGATAACTTTTCCGATTTAAATATTTGCTAGCAACTCCAAATTTCATTAAACATTCAACTAAAAAGCTGAGCTAATAAAACCCCCAATCTCAGCATCTTTATCTAAACCCCATAACCAAAAAAATAAAATCCATACTTTTTATCAAACATAATAGTTGAATTCCTCAGACAACCTAAGCCCAATCCCAACTACTTAAACTAACTAAAATATGGGGGAAAAAAGACAAAGCATATTTACCTCAAGAAAATGTGAACTTCAAAATCCTTCTAAAACCCCAATTTCATCCGCAAGAAAATCTCTGCTAATGCCTGCAAAATTTGAAGAAACCCCATCTCAGGTTACCTCAATCAGAAGATATGCCACCAACCCATTTATCCAAATATCAAGATTCACCAAGATTATACCTCAAAAAGAAAATGTTGAAGAACAACTTCTTTTTCAAGAAAATTCATATTATATTCTAAAATGGGTTTTTTAAGAAAAGGAAAACCCAAAGAGACAAGAAAGGTGAGATAGCTGTGAAACAGAGATACAGTATAGCTTGAACTACGGTTAAGGAACTTTCATCATCATCTCTAAAAGAAGAAAGCTTTACTTTACGGTGGTTTTTGTTTGTTCGTATTGTGGAGCGGTGATCTGAGGGAAGGCAGTGCAGCTGGAGCGTAGACGTGGCTAGCCTTGATTGGGTTGGATGATGAAGTCAGAGGAGAGAGACATGGAACTTTCGCCAAAGTTTAGAATCAAAGATGATGTGGACATGCCCCAGCTTTGACACAATCTCTTTTTGATCCTAATCTCTGTTGGGCCGTTGGCTGCTGGCTGTTGCTTATTTTACTCTATTTGTTTATGTTTATATCCTTACTGTGTATAGTAATTATGTCATCGGTTACCGACTTACCGTTTATGCAAAATGCATGCGAGTTCTATACTTTGATATGCAAACTTACAAAACTAACTCGGATTCGATAATTTTTAGTAAAAGAATTGTAAATATGATTTTTTTTAACTAACTTCTGTATGTGGCCACATCGGTCGTGACTTGAGACTACAGTCGAGCCGCGTTGGATCCCATATAGGGAAGTTCTTGCGGTATCTGTTTTCGTCATTCAAAAGACTCGAATCCGAAACCTTACTTAGGGTATTGAGTTCCTTACACTTAATTACTCAACCCAACATGTGTTTTTGTGTATATCAACCCTTTACTTCTGGGCAAAAAAAAAAAAAACCCTTTACTCCTTAAAAGGAGTTCCGAAGCACCCCTCTTTAGGTGACAATTGGGCCGGTCCATGGCTGACACATCAGCCTTGCTCCTTAAAAAATGCCAACCCAACAACCCAGCAAATTTTTTGGGCAAGCACACCGTTTTGCCATTCCTTCTATTTTATGTTAGGTTCAATTTTTCAGAACCCTAAGAGTGCGTTTGTTTTGCTTACTTTCCTGAGAAAGTAATAGGATGGAAACACTCTCCATCGTTTGTTTTGATAATTTTAGATGGGAAAATAATTTTAAGGGCACCTTGTATGGCACCTACTTTCCTTGTTAGATGGGAGAATACTTTCCCTCAAGGGGGTAGGGACAGTTTTTTCTTATCCATGGAAAGTGTAAATTTCATTAAAATTTGATTATTTTCTAAGGAAAATGCTGATAAACCAAACCATTGAAACTACATTTCATGAAATTTAATTGTTATTTTCCCTAGAATTATTTTCCCTGAAATCACTCTCCCAAGAATCACTCTCCTATGGAGAGTTATTCCATGAAAAGCCACAAACGATTACTAAGAGGAAAAGGAGGGGGATCGGGGGAGAGCAAGAGAGAGCAGAGAACGAGGACGAGGAGAGGGTGAAGGAGAAAGCCGCCACCGCGTCTGTTGTCCGATGACGGAGAGAAGGGAGCCTAGATTTGAGGGAGACGGGAAGGGGAGGAAGAGAGAAAGTAATACAGAATGGGAGTCGGTCAGACACCACCGGCTGGGTCCACCTCCCTTTAATCCGTTCCCTGACGTGCGATACGGCGAGGATCTCGACGGGTTTCAGGCTACCGATTCGACGATGGACTAACGAGGACTCTTCCTCAACTTTTTCAGGCAAGATTCTTTTCAATCTTCCTCCTTTTTCAGTGTTCCTTTTCAATCTTCATTCTACTTCTCAATCAGGTTGTTAGGTTTGTTAGTTTCAATTTTCAATTGGTGTCACTGTTATTTCAAACTGGAATAAAGTTCAGACTCCATACCTCAGTTGTTTGATGGATTCTAATGATATTTTAAACAATATGACAGGAAATTTACATGCCTCCCAGTTTTCTCAATGAACAACTCTGACCATTGAAGGTAGACCTGACCACGGTTCGGTTCGAACCGTGAACCGAACCGAAACCGTTGTCATTGAAACCGTAACCGGAACCGTGAAAAAGGTTACGGTTCCGGAACCGGAACCTTTGTTGGGAAGGTTCCGGTTAGGTTCCACATATATGGAACCAGAATCGAACTGAAACCGTAACCGGAACCGTCCATATTTTAATTATTTTTATTATTAATATATTTATAAAATCTATAATATATATTAGTTTTCTTAATTTAATGTTAATAGACGTGTTATTTGATGTTTACTTATATATATAATATTTTTAAAACATAAAGTTAATTAATTAATTAAATATTACATTATTTTTTAAAAATATTCTTAAGTAGAAAAGGTTCCGGTTCGGAATCGTAACCGAACCGAGAACCGTCGGTTCCGGAATCGAAACCGGAACCTTACTTAAAAGGTTAAGGTTCCAGTTTCAATTTTTCAAGAACCAGAACCGACGGTTCGGAACCGGAACCGAACCGTGGTCAGGACTAATTGAAGGTATGCGGGTTAATTTATCCCATTTGCTTTCGGCATTTACTAATTGTGGCTTCAGCACTTTTTGTGCTACCATAACTGCTTAAAAAATTTAGTTACGGTTTATTTTTGTTCTTAGAACTAAATGACATCAATTAGGTTGTTCTCATTTCTTTGATCGATTTGATTAGTTCTTGGTAGAATAAGGTCAGTTTGGGGGAAAGCTAACCGGAGATGGTTTTCATCTTACCTAAGCTCTTATAGTTTTGTCTTTTCTCAATGAAATGCTATATGAAATTTCTCCTTACCAATTGCACCTTGCTTTTCAAAGCCAAAGTTCGTTTTCAGCTTTGGATTGTTAAGTCTGATCAAATAAATATAAAAGTGTTTTGATTAACTGATATGCCACTAGATTGCAGATAAATTAAATTATAAAGATGTCCGAAATGGGGGTTAAATGTCAAGAGAATTTATTGATTGTTTTATCTCCTTATTAGATTTATTCATTGGGAGCTTGCCTCAATGATCCGATGTTGGTTGATTTCGTGTATATTTTTCTTCCCTTGAGATGTCATGTAGTTTGTTGATCACACATGCATACACACATGTATTTGTATTGTTTGTTTGCTCACCACTCTTTTTTTTTCAATACATATGTTTGCAGGGTGGAATAATCTGTGCTAGGTCAATTAAAAAGAAATATTGTTGGGTTTAGTCCCTTGAGGTGATGCTTGGGTGAGATTTATATGGCGTTCCTTTTCTTGGACACTACAAACTGATATAAAGTTTCTTATTGTATTATGGTTTGTTGATTTGATTTTTCATGATCTGGATGAATAACATGTAGGTGTTTTTCCTTTAAAGGGTTAGAGGCTCATTCATTTACAGATACATTGTTTTCTCTCAGGTAGCTACCATCGGTTTGGCTGGAGATCAGATATCCTTATGCAGGACATGGTATTTTCCTATTATCGTAATGTGTTTCCAGTATTCTTTGCTTCAATATTTATGTTCTTGCCTTTGTTCCAAGTTAGAAATTTGTATGAAATGATGATGATTCTGTTCAATAAATTGACTTCCCTATCAATACTGCATTATTTAGACATTAAAAAGGTTGAAGTAAATCACTTCTTGCACTCATTGGAAAGCTTAATATTTTTTTTAGAGGGAAGGGAGATGTTTTGTAGTGGTAAGTTGTGATGATGTCTTGCATTTTATCAAGTTTGTTGCATGTTTGGTACTAATAAATTCCCTATTTTGCATTGTAAATATGATGGAAACACAATTTTGGGTTTTTGATTGCAACTTCTAGAGGCAAAGGTGTCGTTATAGATGGGATTTGATGCATTGGGGCTTCTGCAAGGGCTCTTAGCAGGTGATTAGAACTCAAACGATGGGGACTTCCTGAGGTCTGGTGAGTCATGGAAGGAGAAAAAGTAAGTATTCTTGCACCCTTTCAGTCATAATTTTTTTTCACTAATAAAGAAGCCTCACATCATTTGATATCAATTCTTAACACTTTCAGTTATAAGTCTCAATTCATGGTTTAGATTCGCATCCTTTTTTAGTGCTATCGAGTTGTTTGCTTATTCACTCGATCTGCTATAAGTTTTGGTTCCTGCAACAAATTTTGGTTTCTTTTCCAGTTGAGATTTCGTTGATGAATGTTGAGAATGCTGTTGTACAAGACTTTCGTTTGTCGTAACCAGTATATGACTTGGTTTTGTGAGTGTGTATTAGTGTTAGATTTGAATGTGTTTGCTAGCTGTTTAAGTTAATGGATGTTATAACTATGCTATGTTTATGCTAAAACAATGTGATAGGTTCAGTTTTTCTTTTGCAGTTTTGAATGTATTGAGCTTGTGCATGCTTGACACCTGTCTTTGTTTATTTTAATATTATGACTACTAATGCAAAATGCAGAGCATTGAGAAAGTGTGAACTCTCTGCTCTTTTCTCTTCCATTTTCAGATTTCCTTATTTTCCTTCTTCATATTGTTCTTAGACTTTCCTTAATCTTTCTGTTAAAAACACAATAATTGGTATCAAGAGCTTTTAGATCTTTGAGAGCATGTGATTTCCGCATCAAAAATCCTAAAACAGAGTTCCTTTAACCCATCAACAGATTTCCTATTACCCATAAAACCATGTCTACTTCAAATCCAACCATTCCTGGTATAGTTCCCACACCTCATATCTTCACAGGTGAGAATTATCAAACCTGGTCTGTGAAGATACAAACCTTTCTTCAAGCTCATGGTATGTGGGGAGTTGTCGAAGGCAAAGATCCTTATGTCCTTCCAGATAATCCAACAGTTAAGCAGATGAAGTATCATGAGACTGAAACTGCAAAGGCTTTTAAAGCTCTGTCAGTAATTCAGAACAATGTTTCTGAAGTGATCTTCAACTTGATCATGACATGCAAGACCCCAAAGGAAGCTTGGGACATGTTGAAAGCAGAGTTTGAAGGGTCGGACAAAGTAAGGAGGCTGCAAGTGACAAATCTCAGAAGACAGTTTGAGAACTTGAATATGAAGGATGATGAGACTGTTAGACAATATTCTAAGAGGATCATGACTATCATAAACAAGATGAGGCTGCTTGGGAGTGCTGATATCAGTCAGGAAAGGATTGCGATGAAGCTGGTTGACACTTTGCCTGCAAAATATGAAGCAAAGTTGTCTTCTTTAGAAGATACAAGAGACATGTCAATTGTCTCATTGTCTGAAATTGTAAATGCTTTACAAGCATTCGAGTAAAGGCAAGCTGCAAGGGATCAGGACTTAGTTGAGGGTGCTTTTTCAGTTAAAGGCAAAGAAAAGGCTCAAAGCAGTGGAAAAGGAAAGAAGATTCAGAAGAAAGGAAATGGGAAGAAGCAAGAAAGTTCTAGAGGTAATGAGATAGAGAAGAAGCAGAAGCAGTTGTGCAAGTACTGTAAAAGACTGAACCATGCAAAGAAAGACTGTTGGTTTAATCCAAACTCCACATGCTCCAAATGTAATCAAAAGGGGCATATGGAGAAAGTCTGCAAGAACAAGCAACAGCAACATAAAAGAGCACAAGTTGCTGAAGATGATGAGAACCAAGAGGAGCAAATGTTTGTTGCTACCTGCATTGCTAGTAGTTCGAGCAGAAACAGAGAAGAATGGCTAGACAGTGGAAGCACGCATCACATGGTGCATAACAAAGATTTATTCAGAAATGTAGATCTCAGCTACAACTCTAAAGTCAGAATTGGCAATGGAGAATACCTGGAGGTGAAAGGCAAAGGTGACATTGTAGTTAGCACTCCAAAAGGTAACAAAGTTATTTATGATCTGTTATATGTTCCTGAGATTGATGTGAATTTGATAAGTGTTGGTCAATTATTAGAAAGGGGCTATAAGGTTGTATTTTCTGATAATGCATGCACTATTTCTAATTCTACTGGTGTTGAATTGATGAATGTGAAGATGAGAAATAGGAGCTTTAGTTTGAAATGGAAAGAACCTGCTGCATATGCTGCTATTGATAATGATAGTGATTTATGGCACATGAGGCTAGGGCATGTTAACAATACAGCATTAGTTCAACTGCAGAAGCATGGCATGATGCTAGATTTGCCTAAGTTAGCTACACAAAGTGATGTATGTGAAGTGTGTCAGCTAGGCAAGCAAGTTAGAGTTCCATTTCCATTGAAATAAAGCTGGAGAGCTTCTAAAAGGCTTCAATTAGTGCATACTGATATAGCTGGTCCCATGAGAACTCCATCATTTAGCAAAAACATATATTTCATGCTGTTTATAGATGATTTTTCGAGGTTTGCTTGGGCGTTTTTTATGAAGCACAGATCTGAAGCTGCTGGTATATTCAGAAACTTTAAAATCTGGATAGAAACTCAGAGTGAATGCAAGATTAAAGTCCTGAGAAGTGACAATGGAACTGAGTACACTTCTGAAAGCTTTGAAGAGTTTCTAAAAGCTACTAGAGTAGAACATCAGCTTACAGTGACATATATACCACAGCAAAATGGTGTTTCTGAAAGAAAAAACAGAACGGTTATAGAGATGGCAAGGTACCTGTTGTTTGAGAAGCAAATGCCAAAGAAATTTTGGGCAGAAGCTGTTAACACAGCTGTTTATCTGCACAACAGGCTTCCAACAAAGGCAATTGCTAATAAAACACAATATGAAGCATGGTATGAAAAGAAGTCATCAGTTTCTCATTTGAAAGTCTTTGGGAGTGTCTGCTATGTGTGGATTCCAAAAGCAAAGAGAAGCAAGTTGGATGATATCGCAACGTCCAGGTCCGGGGGTACCGAACCCTACCGCTGAACGACTTGAAAGAAAAAACTAAACTACGGAGTCGCCACTAATCTTTTTTAACCTAGGTGTGATTAGCCACCTATCAGATTATTAAGTTTAATATCAACCTAAGCTTGGCGAAGGTAACACTAAACCTAATAAACGGTCTTCTAACCAGAGTCTAAAAGGTTCGGGAGTCGGGTACGCGTGGGGAAGGATTAACACCCCCACGACGCCCGTCAAAAGACGGCACTGACTAGCCTAGACTTAATTGTGGGTTTCTATTATTGGTTGTTTTTGTTTTTAATAGTTTCATGCCATTAATCTCTTTTATTAATCTCTGAAATTAAGCAAATAAACAAGCGCAAATGGTTTTTTGGTTTTGAAATAGAAATGTTGGGAACTTTCCCGTTTTCTATCTTGTTCTCTTTTTGGGTTCCTCATCAGAGGATTTTCTTTAAAACTTACTGTTAAAATGACTCAATTTTCTTGAAAGTTGTTATTTGACGGGAACTTTCCCATTTTGAAAACTAAAATCTGAAACTGATGGGAACTTTCCCTAAATCGAAAAAACTAAAACCTGATGGGAACTTTCCCAATTTGAAAACTTTGACAACTTGATGGGAACTTTCCCAATTTGAAAACTTTGACAACTTGATGGGAACTTTCCCAAAATGAAAATGAAAGCGGAGACTGATGGAAACTTTCCCTCTTTTGAAATCTTAGACTCTATTTAGATTGATTAATTTTTTATCTTTCGAAAAACCAAAAAGAACAAGTGCAAGCACAAACTCTTTTTAATTTTCGAAAAAAAAAGGGATTTTATTCTTTCTTTTTTTAGTTTTTTCTTTAACAACAAATTCCACTTTTTAACTGACTCAATTGCATTGCCTTAAATTAAGCCTTTTATTTAGTGATTACTATCTTAACTCGATTCTTAACTGCCTTTTGGATTGAGCCATTTATTTACTTAATTACACCGAATTTAGCTAATTACTGATTTACTTAGTTTAATTATCAATTTACTTAATTGCACCGAATTAAGTTGATTACCAGATTACTTAATTTAAATACCAATTTACTTAATTGCACCGAATTAAGTTGATTACCAAATTACTTAATTTACTTCTTAAATCTTGACCTTGATCTCACTTTCTTTATTTTTATATTTGAAGACTTGAAAGAAAACCATTTCCAAATACAAACTCTTCTTAATTTTTGAAGGAATAAACTTTATTAATTCTCTTTCAATTCCCCCTTTTTTAGATTTTTCTTATCAATTAATTGAAAATTACTAAGTCTAACCCTAGATGCATGATTTCCGATTAAGAAAATGTTTACCGTGTGATTATACGAGAAACACTATTTGGACACCTTCCACTTGAACTGGTAAGATCCCCAAGTAAATGCCTCAAGCCTAGGTAATTCGGATTAAAATGGACAACACTATCAACATTTCAACCGATTATTCCATCATCGGAGTCCATTTACTTTTCTCAAATGAGCATGACATAATCAATAAGGAAACATAAATATTAAAGATAAATATGGATGCACATGAAACTAACCTAACACTTTTCTTTTTCTTTTTATCAATCTATTGACAATTAAACTAAACTAAAATGTAAAATTAAACTAATTCATTTTTTACCAATTTATTCAAAATTAAACTAAATTACTTAAACTAATAATGAGACAACCTTAAATTAAATGAATATAAACTCGACTAAGCCTCTTAAAGGCCAACTGCAAAAACTTAAAAGCCCAAAAAGATGAATAAAACTAAAAGCACAAATCAGAAATCATACCCAACTTGAAGATGGGCCGGTCGGGTTAAGAGATTCATGGGTGGGTCTGAACCAGTTCCAACGGGTTAGTATAAGTATTTTCTGTCCTCTTTTTCTTTCAAACATCACAAACCCTAGCCGCCAAGACTGCCACCGCCTGAAATCGCCCCACGGAGGCCACCGCCGTGCCGGAGCTACCAAACGCCACCATTGAAGCTCGAACCTTCCAGATTGATTCACTTCGCCTTCCTCTTGCCAAATCCGACCTTATCTTCCTCCGAAACAACCTCGAATGCTCCTAACCAAGGCTAATTCTGAACCCAAAACTCACTCTTCGATCTCACTGCTCCATAGTCCGATGGTCTCAAGTTTAGAGTTTGTTGTTTGCCTCATCTTCCTCTCTCCTTTCACCGTTCAGTTTCATCAAAACATCACCCTTAGACATAAAGCCCCAAAACTAGCCTAAGCCGACACCTAAAGCTCCCGCCGCCGGGAAGACCCTGACTCCGATGTATTTGAACCCTCTCCTACTCTCCTTTGAAAACCCCAACTAAACTGAAATGAAAATGACTAGACTCAAGATTCCAAATAAACACAAATACTGACACAGACAAAGCTCAATGAGGGCTCGAAAATGGCGCTTCGAAGGTAATATTTCTTTGATTCTCTTTTTCCTTTGTATTTTTGCTTCTATATTCTCTTTACTAACTAAGAACACTAGAATTTGAAAACTGTGCCTCCTTCCTTTACTGCTTCTTTCTTCCCCCGAAACCTAGCTCCCTCCCTCCTAAAACTTAATTTTCTCTTTTTCTTTTTCCTAACAGTTGCCTCCTCTTTTTTAACCTTAAGCGCCTCCTCTCTAAAACCCTAGCTCTCCAAAACTTCTCCCTCCTCCCTCTCTTTTTTTTTCCTCCTTTCTATTTATTCCCCTCAAATTGTCGTTGATTCCCCATTTTAACCAACTTTGTCCTTTTTGCAGGTACTCCTCTCAATTTGGAAGTGAAAACCACATCTTGGGTTCTTAAGGTAATTCTCTCTTCACTCTCTCTTATTGCAACCATGCAATTGCCCCTGCTTTGTCTGTTTGTGAGTGTGTGCTGGCAGTGTGATGAAATTTCCCCTCCCTTTCCTGTTTTGTTTGTGTTTGTTTATTGTCATTTTTCTGTTGTAACTGTCACCTAATTGTTGTTGTCATGTGTAGATTAAACATGCTTTGAATTTGTCTTGTTTTGCCAACGTGGACCAATGGAATGGGAGACTCGAAAATGCAAGGCCAATCTACTTGAGAGCAACTAATGGTATAACTTCCTTAATTCTCTTCTCTGTTTTGCTGCTGAAGACGCTTAATCTCTAGCTGCTCGAATAATTGCTTCTTGCTTCCTTTATTTTGCTCCTTCTTGCTTGTTATTGAACTAGGGAATGTATATTGAAAATATGCAATCATGATTGAATGTTGTATGCTGCGATTCTTTGTTACAGAATCGAATGGTAAATATGCAATGATGAATGAAGGTGGATGCCTGGAAAAACTGTCTGTGTTCTTTATTACTGGAAAATGAGTGTAAATATGTTGCTTGCTTCATATGCCACACTTGCTGATTTTTGTGATTCTCTGCCCTCTTATGTTCGTGTTTGCTTGCCTTTGGTCCTGCCACGTTGACTTGCTGCGAATGATTAATGCAATGTGCAATGCTATATGTGCAAACTGACTCAAATAATGAATTAAAATGAATGTTATATGAACTAAAAATGCCTACTGGTGCCAAAATGCTCTACTTGCTAAACCGTACATTTATTTGTGCCATGAATGTTCAAGTATGCCATTGGAAGTGCAATGAACGTTGCAGTTTTCTTCAAAGTGTGTTTGTGACAGTGTTATGTGAATGCAAGAAATTTAAGCGTTGATGCAGTGTGTGTCAAGTGATTGCTTGTGCGTGTTGATGAAAAATGCTTTATGCTTTATGCTTAATGCTAAACTGTAAAAGGAAATTTATATTAGTATGCAATGAATGCTTATGGAAAATGTTTGAATGATTTTATGCAGAATGATATGGCAGCTACAAAGCATTGCACAAAGAGAATGAGCTGCTAGAAAGAGACATTAATAATGGGAAACTATTACTCTGTTTCTAGTTAATAATTGTAGCAGCAGAGGAGGAAATAAGAGACAAGGGCCATCGAGGGATTGGGAGCTATGAGAGGCAAATGTCAAGGACATAGAACTCATTTTTGTCTTTTGTTTTAGGAAATGCAATTTCAAAGAAAAGAAAGACAACTTCTTTTGATATTTTGCAACCTGAAATGTAAACAATTAAGTGAAACTTCTTTTTGTGATTTTCAATTTCTATATTTTTTTGTATTTTTGTAAGTAGGAAAGGAAAAGGAAAATGTAGATATCTTACGATGAAATGCAAAATGAGTAAATAAAAGCTCTCTTTTTTGTGAATTTTTTGAAATTTATAACTTATGAAGTCAATCAAATGACACATAATTACAAAAAGTTAGTTAAACAAAAATGACTATAATGCAACTTCTATTTAAATGTAAACTTTATTAATGCAATGAAGGATTTGTCCAGTTAAACTAATATAAATCAAATTATATTACTAACATGATTTCATATAAGGTAAATGGCTAAACTGCTAATGCCTAATTGCTAATATGAATGCTAATGCCTAATTAGTAATGCAATCTAATAAAACTAAATGCTAATTGGCAAATGGTTTAACAAAAGGACTAACCTACCCAGAAATTAAAATGGGCTATTAATTGACTAAAATGCCCCTGAATGTGCAAATGACCAAAATGTCCCTGGGAGATCCTAATGCCAAAAACTAAATTGATTCAATTTGAAGGATATAAGACAAAAACGGGTGTCTACAGCTGCCCCTCTTTGTGCGCTTTCTAACTATCAGGAAGTGTGTAAAGGAGTAGTTTGTATACTATCCGAGAGTTAGGAAGTCCACAAAGACGTGGACACCCGTTTTACTGAAAGCTGAAAAAACCTAGTTAACTGAAAACTTGAGGAAAGGCCGCCTTGAACAAATCTGATTCACCGAATCAAACTTTGAAGAAATACCGCAATGCAGTAACTTTATTCACTGAATCAAACTTTGAAGAAATAGTGCGCCGCACTAACTTGATCTACCGAATCACTCTGAACTGTCTGAAAACGTGCTGCACCGAGCTCACCGACTTCCAATCTTTGAAGAAATGCACTGCATCAACTTGATTCACTGAATCATCCCGAACTGTTTGAGAATTTGCTGCACCGAGCTCACTGAATTCTAATCTTTGAAGATATGCACCGCATTAACTTGATTCACCGAACCATCCCGAACTGTTTGAAAATTTGCTACACCGAGCTCACTGAATCCAATCTCGAAGAAATAAGACACCGCCTCAACTTGATTCACCGAATCATCCTAAACTGTCTGAAAATCTGCTGCACCGAGCTCACCGAATCCAATCTTGAAGAAATAAGGCACTGCCTCAACTTGATTTACCGAATCATCCTGAACTGTTTGAAAATGTGTTGCACCGAGCTCACCGAATCCAATCTTGAAGAAATAATGCACCGCATCAACTTGATTCACCAAATCATCCTGAACTGTTTGAAAATATGTTGCACCGAGCTCACTGAATCCACCTTTGAAGAAATAATGCACTACATTAACTTGATTCACTGAATCGTCTTGAACTGTTTGAAAATGTTCGAAAACGTGCTGCACCGAGCTCACCGAATCCATCTTTGAAGAAATAATGCACTGCATTAACTTGATTCACCGAATCCAACCTTGAAGATGCTACACCGAGTCATCTGAATCCAACTTTGACGATAAACTTAAACCACTGTAAACTTTCTTGATTGACCGCACTGGATCACTTTGAAGATAAACTTAAACCACTGGAAACTTTCTTGATTGACCGCACCGAATCACTTTGAAGATAAACTTAAACCACCGGAGACTTTCTTGATTGACCGCACTAGATCACTTGAAGATAAACTTAAACCACTGGAAACTTTCTTGATTGACCGCACTGGATCACTTGAAGATAAACTTAATACCACTGTAAACTTTCTTGATTGACCGCACTGGATCACTTGAAGATAAACTTAAACCACTATAAACTTTCTTGATTGACCGCACTGGATCACTTGAAGATAAACTTAATACCACTGTAAACTTTCTTGATTGACCGCACTGGATCACTTGAAGATAAACTTAATACCACTGAAAACTTTCTGACAGACTGCATTGGATCACTTGCAACTCGGCTAAGGAAAGATTGCCCCGGATCAATATGAGACTATCTCTGTAAACTTCTAAGACGACTTGTCTTGAAAATTGTCCCTGATTTGTTGAAACTTTCCTTGGAATGCTTGGTTCCATATATTTTTTATCCAGTTTCTTGACTTAACTATGACTTATTGATATCTCTGCTTGTCTCCTTCCATATCTTCCTTTTCATGTCTTGCCCCAATCCTACCCTATACCCCTTTGCTCCATCTGGACTGTATCTGTTCCGAATTCTGATTCTTTTGCTCTGAGTGACTTCTTTTCCAATTACTCTGAATCCCTCTTCCTACTCTTACAATGAACCTGTCTCCTTGTCTTGCAAATTCCTGCTATGAATGAGGATGGAATGTTCTAATGTACGCATGTATGAATGCCTAATGACTGAATGTTGAATTAATTAAGGAAAGTAAAATCATTTTAACTTCCCTTGTATCATTGACAAGCCTTTTAGTTGACTCATTTGCCCCAATCTTGGTACCATTTTCCTCACCAATTTCCTGCAACATAATTTAATTTAGAAGTCAAAGTTCTAGTATGTATTGATCATGTAGCCGAATGACTTGATTTAAAATGATTCCACAAGATATTGCCCCTTTTCCCTTGAAAACATTTTATGACTTTGCAAAAAATGCCCCGTATGTTGCCCCACTAAAAGAGACTTTCTCAAAAGATTTGGTGACCACCACTTAGAAAACTTTCTCGTCTGATATCCTGGTTTTAACCTTCATCATAAGCTCACAAAGGGAATGCAAATCTTTTGCAAAAATCATTTTCAAAACATTCACAGCTTGGTATTTGTCCAAAAATGGTTTATATCAACACTGGTTCGAAAGGATTGAATAGCAATTGTCAAAAAGATTTATTTTTGTGTGTTGGCTTCACTAGTTAAGACTTAAATGTTTGATGACTTTGTCCACTCTTAACTTCTCGAGGCAATGCTCATAACAGCAAGGAATCACGCTTTTCGGACTGCGTTGGAGGCTCTATGAATTCCCATTCTTGCTCTAGACTGCCCTTTTTTTCGGGTTTTCACCCTAGAGCTTCTTCTTCTTCTTTTTTCTTTTTTCTTTTTTTCTTCTTCTTCTTTTTTTTTTATCTTTTTTGTTGCACTTGTATTTGAAAAAAAGCTTTTGAAACCAATTTTCTCTAAAAACCTTTGAGAAAAACCCATTTTCTTTTGCAAAAATAATTTTTAGTTTGGGAACAATCCCTTCACCTTAAATATCCTGACCTGATCAAAGATGGACTTTATTAGGCACGTAATGTGGGATTGGGTTAGGGGTACCAAAGAAAAGGTAAAATGCTCAAAAATGTGTTTGAGGGTGCTCGATCCAAGGATCACTTTCTTCTTTGCATGAAAAGTTCTTTTAACTTTGATCGATGCCCTTTCCATTCGAACACTGTTCTTTGCAAGCTTCCAATCCTAAACTTGTTCATTTAACTTCTTCTTTATTCTATATTTTCTCACACCCTCTTTTCCACTTTGAGCTGCCTTTTGCGGGTTTTCAACCCAAGTTTTCTCCTTTTCCACCCTTCACTTGAGCCGCCCTTTTCGGGTTTTCAACTCAAGTGACCGCCAATGGATCCAAGCCGCCCTTTGTGGGTTTTCAACTTGGACCCCTCCTTATATTTTGTTTCTGTTTTTCCAACCTCTTTCTTTTTTAGGCTGAGTTTTTTTTTTCTTTTCTTTGAGTTGAATGCGAAGGATGTCCTGTTTTTGAACGGTAATTTCTGATTTTCTTTTGACATCAATCACACTGTGAATTCCTTTGCTTGCTTGAGCAACCGCTTATACTTTTGGGACTCTGCTTGATTTTTTTCTTTCTTCTTGAAGCTTATGGCTGACTGTTGCTTCTGTGCCCTTGATTTTCACTTGCTTCTATTTCCTTTTTGGCATATACTATTATTGCGATGGAGTCTTTGATGCCTTCAGATAGCATTTTACCATTGCATGTACTGCATTTTCTCCTTTGAATCTACTACCTTTTCCTAACAACTTCTTCTTCTTACTTTCTTTTTATTCACATTATCCTTATTGACATTCTTAGACATCTTTTTTTCAATCCATAACACTTTTCTTCTTTCCTTTTACTCACATCATCCCTATTAGTGTGCTTGGGGTTCATTTCCAATTTGCAATAAGCTCTGCTTCTTCTTTACCTCCAGTGTGAAGGGTGATCCTTGATCTGGGTTGATTCGAAAGAAAATCCCTAAGGCTCAAAGGGGACAACAATGGATAATTTTTCTGCAAGCGAAGGAATAAGAAAGAAGGTCATTTATCATTTCAGATCTGGATATTTTGATGAAAGGCGACCCTTAAAAACTCAAAATCTTTTTGAAAACTCATTTTTGAAAACATTTTCTTGAAAATAATTTTTTTGAAAAATGTCTCTTGTTTTGGCCGTCCTGAAAACCTGTGCAAGCACATGACATTGCAATTTTTAATCTTTTTTTTTTTTGCAACCTCTTTTTTTTAGGCCTAGTTTTTTCTTTTTCTTTGATGGGAATCTGATGATTGATGTCTTCGGCCTCCATTCTATTGAATGACCTCTTTATTGATTGATGAGCATACTGAATATTGCCTCTACTACAAATTACAAGAAGGGTGAAGGTGCTTTGATAAGTGAAGTGATTTGAAAGGTAAACTTTTAGTGAGCTTATTTGATTTTTGACCAATTTGTCTTCTAAGGCTGAAAAAGATTTGAACTTGGCCTTTTGAGCAATTTGCCCCTAGGAATGAAAAGGTCTCAACATGTTTCAAATTCAAATTGGTTTCCAAGAAAAAGAATGGGTTCTTTTAGGATCAACGAAAATTGGGATTCTGAGCAGTATTGACACAAATCGAATAGTCATGTTATTACCTTTTGAGAAAACTTTCCAGTTTAGATTTTATTTTAACTTTAGTTGAAAACACGATTGTTTATTCAAAAGAATCTCGTTTTGCTCATTCAAACCTTTTAGTAATCAAGCATTCCTTTGTTCATTGCCCAAGTGAAAATTATAGAGCGCTTTGGGAACTATTTCTTAGTAGTGATCACCCAATTCAGCAAACATTGACAGTCAAAAGTGCAACAATTTTAAACATGGTAAAACATGAGAAAATACAAATGACAAATAGCTATGCATGTGAGAAAAGAGTTCATCGTATCTAGGGAATTCCCTTCTTATGGAAGGCTTCCATTCCCCATTGTTACTGATTTGGACTGTCAATTTTTTCCCATGAGATCCCAGAGTTCTATACTGAATGGCCACTTGTTTGAGCGAGAGCAACTTCACTGGCACGGCCTGACTTCTTTCAAAGTATGAGAAGAAATTTTCATCGATCCCGCTCGCTGATTAAGCCTCAATGCTAACTCAATGTTTTCAAAATGCTCTTACCTGATGATGCTAGGTTCCAATAGATAGAAAACAAGTAATATCTACAAGAATTCTACATTAACTATCTAAATGTATGGAGCGTGTCTATTTGCCTGAACGTATATATAAGTGAATGCATGATGGATGTACGGGCATATATATACTAATGAAGGGATAATGCATGATCGATGCATGCGCATATATACAAAGAGATGGACAATGCATGATGAATATATATAAACAAGTGATTGACAAATGCATGTATGAGCATATGTACAAATGGATGGCTTGACAATCTTGATAACTTTTGAAAATGTGCATGGAAATGCCAAGTGCAAGTCTCATATGCATGAAATTGATGCATGGCATAGCATAATGTGTTGATGAACAAATATACGAGCATGTTAATGAAGCTATGAAATGCTTGTAGATGTACAATGCAACCTGCAAAACAAAAGAGTTATACAAATGCTTCTGCAAAAAGAAAACAACAAAAAACCAAAAAGTGTAACATGAACATAAATATGAGCAAATAACTGAAAATTAGAGAGAAATCGTGCCCCTTCTATCATTGATCAAAACATTTTCCTTGAAAATTTTCGGACTATAAGTCCGATTGGAGCAGGTTAGTCCGCCTATTGTGAACAATGCAATTGCCCACTCAACGATCTAATTTTAGAAAAATGAGATAGCAAAGGTAAGAAATGTTCCTATTGTGTACTAAGGTTTATCCTCACGGGACTGGCTTTACCTAGGCTAGATATCTCTCACAGGATCTATATGCTGGGTGAGGCTTCACACAGGATCTAAAGGTTCCCAAACTGTCCTTACTGACGCCCACTCTAGGCTAGCAAGGCCTCCAATCCTTACCCACTATGGGTTCATTGGAAAGGACTCAGTCTGAGTGGAGGTGTTCACTACAAACCCGCACGGTGACTATCGTCACACGAGGGCTAGCTACTTTGCCTCCTCTTAAATGGGTTAGAGCTCCGGTGTAAACTCATGCAATGCAAATGCAGATTATTAGTGGGTATGTGTGAAGGAACATACAAACCTTTATTGAACAGACTCAACCCAAATTACTAAACTACTCCCAGAGAAAAGCAACCAATATAAGGTTAAGCAAGATATGTACATGTATGCATGCATCTTTGTTAATGAATGGGCATGGCATATATGTGCAAGATAAAAACATAGGCATGAAACGATAAATTAAACAAGAACAAACAAACAACCAATTATGCAAACCCTAGTTAATACTAAACCAGTATTCAGTTCGACTCTCTCACCAGTCCCCAGCGGAGTCGCCAAGCTGTCGCAACGTTCGGGTACGAGGGGTACCGAACCCTACCATTTAACGACTTTAAGAGAAAAACTAACTACGGGAGTCGCCACTAATCTTTTTTAACCTAGGTGTGATTAGCCACCTATCAGATTATTAAGTTTAATGTCAACCTAAGCTTGGCGAAGGTAACACTAAACCTAATAAACGGTCTTCTAACCAGAGTCTAAAAGGTTCGGGAGTCGGGTACGCATGGGGAAGGACTAGCACCCCCACGACGCCCGTCAAAAGACGGCACTGACTAGCCTAGACTTAAATGTGGGTTTCTATTATTGGTTGTTTTTGTTTTTAATAGTTTCATGCCATTAAACTCTTTTATTAATCTCTGAAATTAAGCAAATAAACAAGCACAAATGGTTTTTTGGGTTTTGAAATAGAAATTTTGGGAACTTTCCCGTTTTCTATCTTGTTCTCTTTTTGGGTTCCTCATTAGAGGATTTTCTTTAAAACTTACCGTTAAAATGACTCAATTTTCTTGAAAGCTGTTATTTGACGGGAACTTTCCAATTTTGAAAACTAAAACCTGAAATTGACGGGAACTTTCCCTAAATCGAAAAAACTAAAACCTGATGGGAACTTTCCCAATTTGAAAACTTTGACAACTTGATGGGAACTTTCCCAAAATGAAAATGAAAGTTGAGACTGATGGGAACTTTCCCTATTTTGAAATCTTAGACTCTATTTAGATTGATTAATTTTTTATCTTTCGAAAAACCAAAGAGAACAAGTGCAAGCACAAACTCTTTTTAATTTTCGAAAAAAAAAGGATTTTATTCTTTCTTTTTTTGGTTTTTTCTTTAACAACAAATTCCCCTTTTTAACTGACTCAATTGCATTGACTTAAATTAAGCCTTTTATTTACTGATTACTATCTTTCCTCGATTCTTAACTGCCTTCTGGATTGAGCCATTTATTTACTTAATTGCACCGAATTTAGCTAATTACTGATTTACTTAGTTTAATTATCAATTTACTTAATTGCACCGAATTAAGTTGATTACCAGATTACTTAATTTAATTACCAATTTACTAAATTGCACCGAATTAAGTTGATTACCAAATTACTTAATTTACTTCTTAAATCTTGACCTTGATCTCATTTTCTTTATTTTTATCTTTGAACACTTGAAAGAAAACCATTTACAAATACAAACTCTTCTTAATTTTTGAAGGAATGAACTTTATTAATTCTCTTTCAATTCCCCCTCTTTTAGATTTTTCTTATCAATTAATTGAAAATTACTAAGTCTAACCCTAGATGCATGAATGCACATGATGCATGATTTCCGATTAAGAAAATGTTTACCGTGTGATTATACGAGAAACACTATTTGGACACCTTCCACTTGAACTGGTAAGATCCCCAAGTAAATGCCTCAAGTCTAGGAAATTCGGATTAAAATGGACAACACTATCAACATTTCAACCGATTATTCCATCATCGGAGTCCATTTACTTTTCTCAAATGAGCATGACATAATCAATAAGGAAACATAAATATTAAAGATAAATATGGATGCACATGAAACTAACCTAACACTTTTCTTTTTCTTTTTATCAATCTATTGACAATTAAACTAAACTAAAATGTAAAATTAAACTAATTCTAGAATTTCATTTTTTACCAATTTATTCAAAATTAAACTAAATTACTTAAACTAATAATGAGACAACCTTAAATTAAATGAATATAAACTCGACTAAGCCTCTTAAAGCCCAACTGCAAAAACTTAAAAGCCCAAAAAGATGACTAAAACTAAAAGCACAAATCAGAAATCATACCCAACTTGAAGATGGGCCGGTCGGGTTAAGAGATTCATGAGTGGGTCTGAACCAGTTCCAACAGGTTAGTATAAGTATTTTATGTCCTCTTCTTCTTTCAAACATCACAAACCCTAGCCGCCAAGACTGCCACCGCCTGAAATCGCCCCACGGAGGCCACCGCCGTGCCGGAGCTACCAAACGCCACCATTGAAGCTCGAACCTTCCAGATTGATTCACTTCGCCTTCCTCTTGCCAAATCCGACCTTATCTTCCTCCGAAACAACCTCGAATGCTCCTAACCAAGGCTAATTCTGAACCCAAAACTCACTCTTCGATCTCACTGCTCCATAGTCTGATGGTCTCAAGTTTAGAGTTTGTTGTTTGCCTCATCTTCCTCTCTCCTTTCACCGTTCAGTTTCATCAAAACATCACCCTTAGACATAAAGCCTCAAAACTAGCCTAAGCCGACACCTAAAGCTCCCGCCGCCGGGAAGACCCTGACTCCGATGTATTTGAACCCTCTCCTACTCTCCTTTGAAAACCCCAACTAAACTGAAATGAAAATGACTAGACTCAAGATTCCAAATAAACACAAATACTAACACAGACAAAGCTCAAGGAGGGCTCGAAAATGGCGCTTCGAAGGTAATATTTTTTTGATTCTCTTTTTCCTTTGTATTTCTGCTTCTATATTCTATTTACTAACTAAGAACACTAGAATTTGCTTGCCTTTGTAAATATGTTGCTTGCTTGATATGCCACACTTGTTGATTTTTGTTATTCTCTGCCCTCTTATGTTCGTGTTTGCTTGCCTTTGGTCCTGCCACGCTGACTTGCTGCGAATGATTAATGCAATGTGCAATGTTATATGTGCAAACTGACTCAAATAATGATTTAAAATGAATGTTATATGAACTAAAAATGCCTACTGGTGCCAAAATGCTCTACTTGCTAAACCGTACATTTATTTGTGCCATGAATGTTCAAGTATGCCATTGGAAGTGCAATGAACGTTGCTGTTTTCTTCAAAGTGTGTTTGTGACAGTGCTATGTGAATGCAAGAAATTTAAGCGTTGATGCAGTGTGTGTCAAGTGATGCTTGTGCGTGTTGATGAAAAATGCTTTATGCTTTATGCTTAATGTTAAACTGTAAAAGGAAATTGATATTACAATGAATGCTTATGGAAAATGTTTGAATGATTTTATGCAGAATGATATGGCAGCTACGGAGCATTGCACAAAGAGAATGAGCTGCTAGAAAGAGACATTGATAGTGGGAAAATATTACTTTGTTTCTGGTTAATAATTGTAGCAACAGAGGAGGAAATAAGAGACAAGGGCCATCGAGGGATTGGGAGCTATGAGAGGCAAATGTCAAGGACATAGAACTCAATTTTGTCTTTTGTTTTAGGAAATGCAATTTCAAAGAAAAGAAAGACAACCTCTTTTGATATTTTGCAACCTGAAATGTAAACAATTAAGTGAAACTTCTTTTTGTGATTTTCAATTTCTATATTTTTTGTATTTTTGTAAGTAGGAAAGGAAAAGGAAAATGTAGATATCTTACGATGAAATGCAAAATGAGTAAATAAAAGCTCTCTTTTTTGTGATTTTTTTGAATTTTATAACTTACGAAGTCAATCAAATGACACATAATTACAAAAAGCCAGTTAACCAAAAATGACTATAATGCAACTTCTATTTAAATGTAAACTTTATTAATGCAATGAAGGATTTGTCCAATTAAACTAATATAAATCAAATTATATTACTAACATGATTTCATATAAGGTAAATGGCTAAACTGCTAATGCCTAATTGCTAATATGAATGCTAATGCCTAATTAGTAATGCAATCTAATAAAACTAAATGCTAATTGGCAAATGGTTTAACAAAAGGACTAACCTTCCCAGAAGTTAAAATGGGCTATTAATTGACTAAAATGCCCCTAAATGTGCAAATGACCAAAATGCCCCTGGGAGATCTTAATGCCAAAAACTAAATTGATTCAATTTAAAAGATATAAGATAAAAACGGGTGTCTACAGATGAGAAAGCTGAAGTTTGTATCTTTGTGGGGTACAATACTAATGTGAAAGGGTACAGAGTGTTCAATCCCAAGACAAGCAAGATTGCAGTAAGCAGAGATGTTACTTTCAAATAATCTACATTATGGAATTGGGGGAAAAGTGAAGCTGAGGTACCAGATGTGGTTCTTCCTTCCAATGTGTAACAACAAGCAGAACCAGTTCAGTTTGCTGATGAAAATGTTGATGATCCAGTTGTTAGAGGAACAAGATCACTTGATGAGTTTTACAGCAGATGTTCAGTTGCTGTTTTAGAGCCAAATTCTTTTACAGAGGCTTCAAAATCTCAAAAGTGGGTTGCTGCAATGGAAGAAGAGATAAGAATGATAGAGAAAAACCATACTTGGGAGCTTGTACAGAGGCCTAGAGAAGAATGTGATTGGTGTAAAGTGGATTTTCAAGACAAAGTTGAATCCTGATGGTAGTGTGAACAGACATAAGGCAAGGCTTGTTGTGAAAGCCAATCTCAATCATATGGCATAGACTACACTGAGACTCACGAGCCTGGTATGAGAGAATTGATTCCTACTTGATTGAGATTGGCTTTTGCAGAAGTCCACATGAGCCAACATTGTATGTGAAAAGAGATATTAAGGGAATTTTAATACTTTCTCTTTATGTTGATGATTTATTGGTGTGTGGTAGCAGTTCTGTACTTGTGGAGAAATTCAAGGAAGAAATGGAGAAAGTCTTTGAGATGTCTGATCTTGGAGAGATGAGCTATTTCCTGGGTATGGAAGTTACACAAAACCAGCAAGGAATCTTCATTGGCCAGCAGAAATTTGCCAAGGAGATCCTGATGAAATTCCAAATGAAGAATTGTAAGTTTGTTACTACTCCATTGAATCCTGGTGAGAAATTTTTTAAAGTTGATGATTCTGGTTTAGCAAATGCAACTGTTTTTAGAAGTATGATTTGTTGTTTGATGTACTTGTCTGCTACAAGACCTGATATTATGTTTTCAGTTAGCTTATTGTCAAGAGTCATGCATGAACCTATTGAGAATCACCTTAGAGATGCTAAGAGAGTATTGAGATATGTGAAAGGAAGTCTTGGCTTTGGAGCGATGTTCTCTAAGGTTGACAAAGCTGAACTTGTAGGGTTTTCTGATAGTGATTGGGCAGGCAGTACTGAGGATATGAAAAGCACATCTGGGTATGCTTTTACACTGGGTTCAGGTGTTTTTTCATGGAAATCAAAGAAGCAGGAAATTGTGGCACAGTCCACTGCTGAGGCAGAATACATTGCTGCATCAGAGGCAGTAAACCAAGCCATTTGGTTGAAGAGGGTTTGTGCAGACATTAAGCTAAGTGTGGTAAAGAATCCAGTGAAGATAAATGTGGACAACCAGTCAGCCATTGCAATAGCCAAGAATCCAGTTTTACACAGTAGGACCAAGCATATAAAGATCAAGTTTCATTATGTTCGAGAGATGGAACATGAAGGAGAGGTGAGTCTGCAGCATTGTTCAAGTGAAGAGCAGTTAGCAGACATCTTCACCAAGCCATTGTCCAAGAACAGATTTGAAGCTATGAGACTTAAGCTCAATGTTTGCAGCAAACCATCCAAGAAGGAGTGTTAGATTTGAATGTGTTTGCTAGCTGTTTAAGTTAATGGATGTTATAATTATGCTATATTTATGCTAAAACAATGTGATAGGTGCAGTTTTTCTTTTGCAGTCTTCAATGTATTGAGGCTGTGCATGCTTGACATCTGTCTTTGTTTATTTTAATATTATGACTATTAATGCAAAATGCCGAGCATTGAGAAAGTGTGAACTCTCTGCTCTTTTCTCTTCCATGTTCAGATTTCCTTATTTTCCTTCTTCATATTGTTCTTAGACTTTCCTTACTCTTTCTGTTAAAAACACAACAATTAGTTATATCATTATCATCCATTTTTTCAACAATATAAGTATCGTGGTCGGAGTGGCTGCCTTATAGTTTTTCTTATTTTTTAGAGTGATTGTTAATATTATCAATTCATTGTTTATAGGACTAGAGTCTGGGCTACTCATTGTTGGCTAATATACTGCAGATCCAAATAATAATAGAGTTTGATTGCATATATTCTTTACAATTAGAACCGAATCTGGTGATAATAGTTTTAGATAGCAGAATCATCTAAATTCTTGAGGTTATACATATTAGCATGAGGAACAAAAATTAAATTACACAGCCATTTAAATTTTCTTGACCTTTTCCATCCATGTGATAGTCCATTTATTTAATAGAGTTGCTTTAACATTACTCATTATTCCATTTTTTGGGGAGTTTTCTTTTCTTTTTTTTTCTTTGTGTGGGGTTTCTCATCGTAAAGCCGAATTTGTTCGATCAATTTATTAAGTAAAATGTTGTCATGGTGTCTTTATAGCATGTTTATAGCATGTTGAGTTCAAAATGAGAGATTTTCCATCTTCTGAAAGTAAAAGAACTTCCATGGAAAAATACCTCCTCCTTCACAATTGCTAGAATATTGATACTTATAATTATATTTTGGAAAAATATATTGTGGCTCCTTTGATGGATTTAATCTCTTTAAGAACATGATCTTTACTCAGGTCATTTATAATTATCCCTAGACCGTTTATGCTTTACTATCCTCATGTCAAGTTTGCCATATATACAGGTGCATGCTAATGAAGTTTTCAACAGTGTGAAGTGCTTAAAGTCTACCAAGATGACAATTAAAGTTTTATTTCCTTGCTAATGTTGGTTGTGAGCTTTTAGCTTGCTTTTGTGTATTATTAGTAGCAAAAAAGTGCACCACCTGTTTCGCTTTTTGGCTTTATGTTGTAGGGGTCTCACCCCAAAACTGATATATCTTATTAAGGTTTTTATAAAACTCTTTCAATTAATTTTGACTTTTAACAACTTTCTATAAGAGCATGTCACCAAAGAGTAAAGACACACCACTTAACAGGGAACAAAAAGAAAAAGAAAAAATATCACCCAACTAATCGAGATCTTCATCTCTTCATGGCACACCCACCGCCTGTGTTAATTGTGGCCATTGTCTCCCTCCTCATACCGTTGTCTGGGTGAACACATATCATAAGAATCTATGGATCCATTCCAAGGATATCTCCCGCGCCATCGGCGCGGCTGGAAATCTAGTACTTCTAGTACTATATTTAAAACTATACCTCTACTTTTTACTTCTATGATTCGAGCTTCTCAATGTAGAGGAACTAAAACTTTTTACAAAGTTACATGTTGGCGTTGACTTGAGTACAAGAATTCAGTACCCTTTAGCAAATTCTCAAGTTAGTTAGTTAGTTAGTTTTTTTTTTTTTTTTTTTTTTTTTTGTAATAAGAAGCAAAGTCTCAAGTTTGAATCTTATGAAAAAAGAAAATAGACATTGGAAGAATTTTTCCTCATTTGTGGTCCAATGTGATTTGACCCTGAATTAGTCTGAATCAAAATGGTTACCGGATATTGGACAAATTTTCTTGGCTAATTGCTCAAATAAGGGCCTAACGTTTGTCAAAATGCTCAAATAAGGGTCCGATCTTTTAATTTGGCTAAATAAGGGTCTAACGTTATCGAAAATGATCAAATACGGCTCAATCTTTTAATTTGGCCAAATAAGGGCTTAACGTTATCGAAAATGCTTAAATAAGGGCCTAACGTTATCGAAGATGCTCAAATAAGGGCATGGTGTCAATTTGGATGATGCGTGAGATAGGCCCTTATTTGAGCATTTTGGCAAACGTTAGGCCCTTATTTGGCTAAATTCAAAAATGAGACCCTTATTTGAGCATTTTGACAAACGTTAGGCCCTTATTTGAGCAATTAGCCAATTTTCTTTGTTACAAAGTATAGAGTGTGAAATTAACCATTAAAATATTTTACCTGATTGCTTTGATTGAAGTTTAAACAGGGGATATGTGGAACAATTATAATTACACATTTACATTATAAAACCCTACTACAATTAATGCATAATTTTTATGACTTACCCTAAAATTTTAATTTTTTTAAAAAGTGGGGTTAAATCTTGTAAAGTTATTTATGGCTAAATTTTTAACACATCTTAGTTCTGTGATAACTCTCACAGAACCGATTCCGTGAGAATATTTCTAACGAATGGAATATAAATGTTAAGTGTTTTCTCCTAAATGAAATATAAATTTTAAGTGTTTGGAACTTTAAGCAGAAATCAGATTGGAACTTTCTAAAGTAGAGATAACTATACCACCCCGTTATAACTTTTAATATAAGCCAAATTGCGCATTATTTTACAATCATATTGGAACTTTTTAAAGTAGATATAACTATACCACCCTATAAGCCAAATTGCGCATTATTTTACATTGTATACCCCCATTACCCCGTTTCTTAAGCAAGAGAGTATAGAGAATTTTCGAATTATCAAATTCCTCATTCTCTCTAAATCCACATAAAATGGACCACGGCAGTGGAACTTAAACTTATGACCTTACAGTTTGGGCAAAGTATACCTCTCAATCGAGCTAACAACTTGGGTGTGAATTTTTATCGTCTATTAGTGCTTTTAAATTTTTATCTACCATATAATTTCAAAGTCTCAACAAAACGAAAGCCTAAATGCAAATTTGTTTTCTTTTGGGTTCCATTTTATAACCTCTTCTTTATGTTTCTTAGATTTTGGGCTTCAATCTCAAAGAAGTATATCACCGGCTTTTCAGCTTCGGCCTTATCCACCATGTCTACTTTATTGGGTCAGCTCAATCAGGTAGGCCCTTTATGTTTATTTACGAGAACTCACTTGCAAAATGGGACAAATTACCTGCTTTTTTTTTTTTAATCGTTATTAATGTATACTATATTTTTCGTGTTTTTGAAGTATGTTTTATATTTTGGCCAAAAAAAAAAGTATGTTTTATATTAATTCAAAACTCTACCAGGAAGCTGAAAAAAAAAGAGAAGAAATCGATTTGTTTTCTCAATTAAACCTATTCTATTGAACAAACTATCCGTTATGTTCACAAGTTTAATTTGACTCGAATTCAATAGGCTTTTAGAAAATATTTTTATTCCAACGCCCATGGTTAATTTTTACTTAATTTTAAAATATTTTATTTTTTTGCTACTATTTAAAATATTTTATTAAATAAATGGTGAATTAGAAATGGATAACGATATTAACTTCGAATCATAACGTACCAAAAAATCTAAATAAATAAAGTTTTAAGTATGCCTCAAACTTAAATAGTAGGGTCCTAATTTATGATGAGTAATCAAACTTGATCCGAATTTCTTCTATTCAAGTAGAGGAGGATAGGGCCAATTAGGAGCCTTTGAGATGCCAGCCTAAGTACCACTTTGGTAGAACCAAAAAAAGAGAAAAGGAGACCCAACAGTAACATAATTCTAAAGGACCAGCATGTTGTCTCTGTGTTGATGCAAAAACTAGTGGTGCGTGTAGCCTGTAGGGAGACCCAACAGTACATAATTCTGCATAACACAGTTGGATACATTGATATCCATGTAACATAACCAAGTTTCGAGTTTGCTTGATCCAACTTGTCTCTATGGTAGTAACCTTATGATGATTGCAAGGAAAGTATCTTTACGAATAATGCTTTCTCTAAATATCATTGTGTCAATTGTCCCTTTTCTTTTCTTCATTTTTGTCCCTTCAAAATTGTCAAAAATTTTCTTATCCAAGAAAGTAAAAAGAAAAATACAAGTTTTGCAAATTATAAAATTAATTATCATTGTTAATTGAGGATGTTATATTGTGACCAACAATTAGTTGGTTCAGTTCAGTACTTGGTCCCTTTACTCAATATATCTCGAGTTCAAATATTATAAATAGAGAAAATTATTATTTGGAGAATTTATCCCAATAGTAAGCAAATCCAGTTCAAATAAGATTAATATATATATATATATATATATATTATATAAAAGGGTTATATTGTACATTTTATTCTTTCACAACTTGTGGCAGATCAAATGGTAAAGACGGGACGAAATGTGGATAGAGATTTTAAATTTGGGCAAAATTAGCCCCCTCTAACATATAAAGATATTTTACTCTTGCATAAGATCTCAAATGTTTGTTGGACACATAAGAGATATCTATATTATAAATAATTACTTTATTTTTACAATTTTACTATTTTTCAATAAAAATTTGGATATATTAAAAATTTTTAATATACAGTTTTATTCCATTTTCATTTAATTAAATTCAATATTTTATAATTATTTTATTTTTACCATTTTAATTTAAAAAGTTATTGTGATTGACATATTTCCATTTAATAGTTTAATGTATTATGATTAAAATTTATTATTTCCCTAACGTGCGGTTATTTATTTGGCTTATAATTAATTTTTTACTTGATAAATGTAACCCTTGTTATGGGTTTAAATTTGTTGTTTTACTTTGTTAATATTTTTCTTTGTGTGGGATAATTTCTTTAGCTATTTGGATAGTAAAACTCAATGTATATACAAATGGGTTGGTTGGATTGGATTTAGGTTAGGTCAGTTTCGGGTTAAGGAAATTTTGGGTTATATTCAATTAATTTTCGGTTTCATGTTGGGTTGGGTTCGGATCGTTTGCATGTCGGGTCATTTGGGTTTTGGTCAAGTTTGGTATGGCTCTTTTTCGGTTTTGGGTCATATCCTTCTGATAGTTTCGGGTTTGAGCCTCCGATTTTCAGGTTCAGGTCTTTTCGGATTCGGGTCATTTAAATATAATTAATCACGATTCGGGTAATTTCGGATTAATCTCTCGGATTGATCAGGTTCGGATTATTAAGGATTTGGGGTCAGGTTATTTCGGTTTCAAATTGAGTGGATTTTTCGATCAAAACAGGTTGGATCATGTTTGGTTTCAAGCGGTCGAGTTGAATACCCGTACTCGGGTGAAATTTTGCCAACTCTAATAATAAGCTTCTTTAGGATAAAATTAGTAGTATGCTTAAGATTTTAATCTTCATTTAATTTAAAACAAATTGGATCACGTGCAACGCACGTGAAAGTTAGGACTAGTATTTCAAAAGTCAAAAGTCTCACATTACCTTGATACAAAAAGTTTTAGTGCTTTATAAAGAGTTACACTTGTTAAACTTGTTAGATACAAACTTGAGAGGTTGTCTTGCGCGCACACTTGAGTTAACACGGGCAGAACACGGGCTCTGCCCATGCTTTCTTTCAAGATCTTGACAATCCTTAACTTTGATATATTAAACTTTGATCAATGAAGCTAAGATTTTATTTTACCAATAGATAGATTACATGGCTATTGGATCAATAATTTGGATAAGAGATATATATATTTAATCTCCTAATATATTTCAATATATAGTCCTATCAACTATAATTGGGATAATTTGTATTCTAGCTAAAACCTTTTTGCTTTTTCTCCTATTGTGGCAATTTGCTTCATTTATATGCCTCCATAGACAAGAGCACAAGAAAACTGAAATTCAATCTAGCGTGAATTCAAAAAAACTTTTGTCCTCATAATTAATTGAAATTCAAACAAAAGTATATGAGCATGTACAATATGTTAGGGACAAAAAAACTTCTTGGAAATACATACATACATACTTATATTTATAATATTATATATGGAGCAAAGAAACAAAAAATCCTTGTAAAATCATTCTATCACGTGCAAGTTTTGTATTCTTTCATTTGTCTAATATTCTTTGGGTTGGGGCATAAGGTTACATTTGAAGAACAGACCTAACATGATCAGTCAAAAAGATGGTAACTCACTATCTTTGGTTTTTGTTGAGTCAAGACTACACTCCATGACTAAAACCAATAATTAGCTTCTAAAACAGCTAGTGGCATGCACTTTCGATCCATATTTAAGCATGTTTTTGCTTCATTTCCCATTAAGGATTATTATCTTCCACCACTTTAAACAAAAACAAAACTCATTTGTCATCTCAACCATCATGTTTATAGTTAAAACATCTACATCGATTTTACTTGAGCTATAACTTGAAAGTCAACATTTTCACACTTCATTTTGGGGTTACAAGTTCTTAAGCAATGATTTTCCCCTCCTTTTTAATGATATTATATGTTAATTACTCAATTACAAGTTAAAAGTTTTAATCACAAATATATTTTAAAAATATCATGGCGTAAGAATTACATCGATGACAAGAAAGCAAATTAAATATCGACGATCAATTGATAAATTGAGATAAAATTAGACTAAACTTGATGATCAATAATGTGGGTATCAAGCAAGGGACAAAAATGTTTAGTAGTATATGATATTTACACACATACAGGTTTTTATTGTACATGTTAGAGTTACGATTTGTAGGGATTAGAAATTAGTTTAGGTTTCAATCATTTGAAGATACGTAACAACCGTAAGGCCAAGTCCTAAATTATTAGTGTAATATTGTATAATTGTATTACATATGCTTTACTTTTTTGAAATTATTATAAAGTTAATTAGAGTAAACCCATAATTTGATTCTTGAACATAGGACTATAAGATTTTGGCGGTTTTTCTAGCTATATTCAACTCACTATTGAGATTTGAGACTTTAGAGCAATATTTAGTGCATGCATGGTTCATAATTAACTTGTATTATTTGACTTTAAAATTTTAAGATTGAGAAAATTTATGATTGGATTTGCAAATCTTTACCTCCTTTATGACACAAGAATTCATATGGCTATACCCCCCTTTCCCCCTAAAATTCTTTGAGAGACAAAGAAAGCTACTTTAAGATGAACTTTTTGAGTTGAGCTTTAGGTTTTGAATGCTGAAAACAAAGATATGGAAGCATGCAAGAAGGATTCTAATGTCATTGTTATATGGTAGTGGGGTGGGAAATTAATAAGAAGCCTGACTAGCTAACAACCTTTTGCTCCACCTCCTCCACTTCTAAAGCCTTGATGAATCTTTGATCATATTGAGCCCACTGTACTTGGATCCTTGAACTTGCCCCAAAAATTCAATCCCCCCATTAGTTACCCTTTCTTCATCTCTCCAACTTCAACTAATATATTTGTGACCCTAATTAAATCTAAATTGGAATAAAAACATACATGAAAATCTATCCTTTTAGTTACAATGGGACCCTCCAATTTGTGAAGGACCCCAATTTGGCCCTTCTTCCCTTAGTTCATGCATATGCAAATTGCTCCAAGAGACAAGCAAAAGAAAATTGGTCAAAAGGGAGTCAAAGAAGAAAGATTTTGATTGGGAAAGAGTAACAAAAGTGGCTTTCAAAAGCTTCAAAATAAGCATAGCTCTTATCATTTAGAGATGTTGGAGAACCCACATTGCCCATCCTCTTGTGGGCATGGCCTGGCCCATTTCAAGCTGTCCTTCTCCCCCAATTTTCTTGTATGCACTGCATCTGCCCTTCTCTCTCATTTTTAATATTTTTCCCCACTATAAAACAAAAATTATATAACTAGAAATAAATAACTAATTTTTTTTTTGTTTTTCCTCACAATCATTCACTTAATGAATTGGCAACATCCATCAGATTTCATGTATCCTTCTATATTGTGGGATCCATTCAGTTTTTTCCACGTGTATATCAACATTTTCCCATTGCTTCATTGTCTTAATTTGTAACTACAACAATTTGTTGTTGCCCTTGTTGCATATCTCTTGCTTCTAAGTTTGTAACGCGTATTTGCAAATTCATGGGACAACTGGGATTAATTAGCAGTTGAAATTGTTCAAAAAGAATTAGCACTTTCCGAATTCTTTTCGACAACTCGGATTTTTTCTATAGTTAAAATTTTCAGAGTTTGAGTCCGAAAACTAAAAGATCAACACTCTTGTCACACGGCTGTCGACGACAATTAGGATTTTATATATATATATATATATATATATATATATATATACATTTCCTTGGTGTCATTAATTTAGTACTATTTTCATTTAAAACAAATTACAATTTGCAAAGCAATGGGCTAATTTATCTATTCTTTTAGGCTATTGCAATAGATATATGAAGGTAGAAAAACAGTGGATAATGTTTCATGTTTTATTATAAAAGCTTGATTTAAGATTATGGGATGCATGAAAAATTATGTCTGGTTCATCTTGTTCATTTGTCGGGTTTTTCGTATCATTTCTTAATCAATTATCAATGAATGGATTTTTCCTAATTTTGTCATTAATAAATGTCTTATATGCAAGTGAAGTCTGTTCAGAAAGGAAGTGATTAAGATTCTTTAACTAAAGCTTTGTGTTGATGTTAAGCTTAATGTATCTCAAAGTCCAAATATTTTTTGGCCCCTTGTGCTGTCATTTTGTTCATCCTTACTCTAATACACAGCAGTTAAGTCTAATCACGTCGATTAATGTTTAATTAAGTTTTGCATGATATGGCTCCACTGAGAAAAATTGCCGGATTTAGCAGTCATCGTAATGAGAAATTAATACATGGAAAATTGTTTATTTCATCGAAAGCTAGGGGTTGAGCATTGGACTGAGATTGTGCTTATTAAATTTTAAGGAAACTGATTTGATGCGGCACAAATTTATTGGTTGGTTTCATATATGACATGGTGGGACTACGCTTCCATCATGCATCTTAATTGGGAGCTTAAATCAAAGGAAATTGAACAAAGAGACATGAGGAAAGAAAATTAATGAAAATGTAAGAAATTTTCTTGTAAATATTTGAACAGAATTTCCAGTAGTGCTTGTGACTGGCAAATTACAAGTATAATTTTTTTTTCACTTGCTAGATATATATATATATATATATATATATATATTAATTGCTAGGTACAACAGAAAGTGGGGTACAATTTCTGAAACTTAAAAACTTGAGAAAAAGTGTTGAAAAATAGAGCATCTCCATTTTCTTCTGATCTTTCATGTGTTGTAAGGCAAATTAGATGTTTTTTTTTTATTTTTATTTTAAGTCAAAGAGGACCATGTTGTTGATGATGATGAGTGGAAGCAAGCTAACCCTCCAACATATCCTTCTCTCATCAATCTTTCCAACTCTTTTGCTTCCTGTGCTTTGGCCCTCTGTTATGTCAAATACATTCCAACCCATTAATAAGCCTTTTGTCAAATTCAAGTTACATATATACTTCATCATCTTTATGTCAAAAATATATAATATTTAAAATTTATGGGGGTAAAAAAAAACCTATAGCTAGGCAAGCACCTGCATTTTTTCCATGGCATCTGACTCTGAGTTGAAGTCATAATATGTGCTTGCTGCTGTCAGCTTCATTGAAAGAAACTGTATAACACATGGGAAAAACAAACAAAATTACTATATGTAATTAGGCCAGTAAAATCATGCATACATATATACAATATATACATTACATACATACATGCATGTGCATGCATACATACATACAATATGTGTATATGTATACATACATAATCATGTATTTATAATTTATGTTGTATTTTGGAATGAATCAGATTTCTTTGAACTTACCTCAACCTGATTCTGCAAGGACTGCACATAATTAATTATCTCATCCAACATTACTGCCATGCCCATGGTCTGCAGATTTTATCAACACATGACATGAAATTGTAAGATTAGAATACTTTAATTTGTTGTTTTTGCTACTTTCAATGTAACTGAGAGGGTGCAGATTTGGTGATAATTCATCAATTCTCCTTGAAGAAAGAAAAGCATATAGTATATGATATATTACCTTGTAGCATCCAGGGACGATGTCTTGCAAACATCTTAGTCTCTCATTTATTTTCCCTCTTCTAACCTGAATCAAAGAAAATGAATCATTTTCAATAGCTTAATTAACATAGCTAAATCAATCAAAATACCATACATGAAAGGTAAATGAATTCCAATTTCTTGAGAAAGATGAATTACCCTTTCTGCCAAACTGTGACTATCAGTGGCTTGACCTCTTCTGGCTCTAACATGAACAACTTCTTTTGGTTTCTCCTCTTCCTTCTCATTGTTACTTTTTGCTCTTTTCCCTCTTCCTGAATTCTGAAAAAACAACAAAAGTGAAAACCCTTTAAAACTCCTTAGATATGAAAAGGCTTAAAAAAAAAAACCAGAAATTAAACAGGTTTGAAGTTTGAAACATTAAAAATATACTTACATTTCTTCTCTTTTGTCCACTTTCAGAAACTTGAGGAGATGAAGAGATTCCAGAGCTACTTTCTGAGACAATATCCAATGCTTTTCTCTTCTTGCAGCCTTCATGGAACATTTCAGTTTTAGCTGTGACAACTGCAGGCTGATTATTATTATGAGCAACTGATACTGAAGAGCTCATCTGATGGACAAAATTTGCAGGCAGATTTTCACTCCAATTGCCATGAACTTGTTGATTGCTGCTGAAGAAGTTGTCATTTGAGAAAGGCAAGAAGCTTTGGAAATTCAAGGCTGAAGAGTTGTTATTGTCTAAGTTCACACTTTGGTTTAATTCACCAAAATGGTTTAGTGATTCCATGGCAGAAGGATCAATATCCAAGAAAGAGAATGATTGTTTAAAGCCTTGCAGGTCTGATGTGAAATCAGCCATGAAGATTCCTTCCTTTTTTTTCTTTTTCTTTTTTGTTTTCAATTTGCCAAAATGGTTGTTATGGATAATGAGGAATGGGGCTTGTATTTATAGAGTGTGGGGATCAAAATTTAATATTGCATGTAAATTTTTCCCTTTTTAACTTCACAATTTCCAATTTTTTCTTTTATGAATGGAGAAATAAAAAGGAAATGTATTTTGAGAGGACCACGTGGCAGTTTAGGCTTCTGTGGTTTTGCCTCCTTGATGGGCCCCATGTTCAGGAGATATATCCAATAATGGAATGGGCCCATGAATAATCTTTTGGCCCACTTATTTTAAAAGAAAAGTTTGAGCCTAAGTGAACATACAAATCTTTTTGAACTTCTTTTACATTTATTAATTTTTGGAAGTTTGATAACCAAAACCTTTTTTAATATTTTAAATTTTAATGTATAGAAAATATTAAATTTAGTTTAGTGGGGTTTTTCTCTTTGTTTTTTTTTTCTATTTATATTTTTTTGGGATTATGAGAAGAAAATAATTATTTTTAGCATAGGATTCATGCAATTATTTGGATGAAACAATATGATCTTGGCCCATAGTGAGATTGTTTTATATTTATCATAATTATTATTATTTTAGAAGTTTATTTTTTTTTAGAGGGAGAGGAGCCTTATCACCCTCCACCACACAGTCCTGACTCATACAACCACTGTTATCATTGCTGCTAAGTGCATTTAGACATAAAATGGGTATATCAAAAGTATTTGCTTTAGTGGTTACAAAGATTTGAAGCTTTGAATCAAAAATGCAATGCAACCAAAGTAATCCTAATATATTTTTTTTCTTCTTCTTCTTTCCCCTTCTATTTTCTCCACTT